>BMAO01038010.1:115948-286983 GCA_019973975.1 Trichonephila clavata | reverse complement strand
AAAAATTAAAATGCATACACACTAATTGTTTGAACAATAGTTATTGCTATTTAATTGAGTTTCAGAGGATATTTAATTATTCTAATTGTAAAGAAAAATTACGACATCTTTGAAATTTCACTAGATTGCATAAATGCATTTAATTGAATTTTATCGCTCTAAAATACTAAAAAAGTTTTAAAAATATTTTGAAAACGTGACAAAAAAGAGTAACTTTAACTTTTGGAATAAAATAATTTTGCGGTAAGTAACACTTTTTTTTAAATCACTGTTAGAAACGAGTTTGTAGATATCTAAAACGTCTAATAAATTATTGAAAATAATCTGTTAAGAAAATTTTGAAATTTTAATCTATTGCGAAGAACTTAATGCTGTGTTAGTATGGATAAGTTGATTAGATGGAAATAATGTGACATTTCGGAAAATATTACATAAGTGAATGTGTTTCATGTAGCAATTAAACCAAATTCTGTATATTAAATGTAGGAGCTTAATAGAGTGGCATAACTGAGAACGTTTGGGCCCCCTGCAAATACAGGTTTTGGGCCCTCCAAGTTGGATTTTACAAAGGGTAGGTACTTGGTACTTAAAAAAAGGTAAAAGAGATACTTGGTAAAAGGTACTTGGTGGCAGTCAGGCTTTGAGCCCCCTAGAACCCTAGGTCCACCCGCGATGCGGGAGTGTACGTTACGCCACTGGTACTTACGTATAATCGCAACAATCGCCAACTTTATTAATAACTCATCAAGTTGGCAACCCCGATTCGTACGCGCTGAACTGGCCACCAGGTGCTTCGTTTCATATAATGTCGCCAATATAGGTTGCGATAATACGTAAGTACCTAAATGTACCATAAAAACATGGACACATCGTATCAATTTCCGATTTGGATAATATCGAATATTCCAATTTATAACTATGAATTCAACATCATTTATTTAAAAAAAAATGCATTATTAAAACGTAAATATTTTTTAAAAAAATTGTTTTTAAAAATAAATTAAATAAAACAAAAATTCACGTATTTTAAATTTAAAAAAATATTTTTAAATGCTAACAAAAAAATTCATCCCTTTCTTCAATTTAACATATAAATCTTCATATAACACTCTACTTTTAATTTAATTCTTAGTGGCTTAATTAAAATGCACTACTATTTGCGTTACATCGCGCCATCTAACAATTGCAGCATGAACTAACTACAAGCTGTACAAAAACCATAATTCTAAAAAAAAGTTCAATTTTATTATCATTGAAACAGTAAAAACCTAGGTATTTGTACCATTTTAGAATTTGATTCATATGAAAAATAAGTGAGCATTGAAAAATAATTTACCTAAATATTGTTATTCTGTGAAGGATTGATTGCACAAGGCATCTTTCCAGTCTTGCTCTTTTTTGTGTTGAAAGTTCATATTCAGTTTTTTAAAAAAATCACGCTATATAAAAAAAAATAATAAAAACTGACAACCAGGGAGCGAACAACTCAACTCATACAAAACAAAGCGGACGCTTAAAAATGCAAACTTAGAGATAAAACCGGGAAATAAGGAGACGCGCCCTTCACCTTTGAATAAAAAAGTTTAATTCAAGGTCTTTTCCTGGCGAGAGTAAAATGAATAAAGAAAAACTTGTTTTGTGTTCGGAAGATATACACGCCGCCTAGCGACTAGCCGATTCTTTTCGATCAGACGGAAAACGAAAATCTTCGGAGACTTCACATTTCGTTTGGCCGGGAATCAATTGACAATAAATCGCTTCGTTATGGAACCTACCAACCCCAACCGAACGGTACTGCTGTCTAGCGGTTACACTATGCCTATCATAGGATTGGGAATGTTTTTGGTAAGAATAGATTTTTTTTTCTGTGTATGACCATACAGGCGCATGCGTGAGATTTATTCTCTTCCGCGATGAATCACTCAAGACAGCTACAGCTGTCTACTCTTTCGAATTTTATCTCATAATTTAGTTCTTGTATTTTTTAAAATAAGAGATTAATTTCATGTGATAATGTAACTAACAGCCAGAATTGCAAAAAATCTTTTTTTTTTGGAGATGCTCAGAGAAGGATTTAGGTCCGATGGCGCCCTAGTCCCAAGTAATTTGATGCCCTTATATAATAATAATAATAATACGAATAGTAATAATGGATTCGAATTAAATTTAGGTATTGAATTTAGGCGGAAATTATGCCTCACGTTACGTAAACTATAAAAATTTTTAGGCTAGATAAAAAAAAAATGAAGTTTTTGAGTAACCGAACTAAGGTATAATTAAATGCAGTGAATTATTATTTTGTGAAAAATGATGGGTAAGCAAAAGCTACATTTAAATTTTTGAAAGAAAAATTTATGAAAAATCTAACATCAATAGATAAATGCTATACTAAACGAAAAATTTTTTAGTACTAATTTGTTACACACATTTTAAATTTTACTTCTTATACGAACAATTATTTTAAAAAATAACTACCCATTTGATATTTACATCTTGAGGTTGTTAAAGCTAGGAAAGAAGCATTAAAATTCGGTCTTTCAGTGGGAAAAAAAAACAAAATCGATTTCAAATTTTTGCCGCCTCGAAAATTTAGGCGCATCTTAAAATCTACCTCTCTAGGCCCGGGCCTTGCGAGCCTATGCCTAAATTCGTCACTAGAGATGCCTTAGATTTAGCTTGTTTTATATTTTAAGGGACAAACAAATTTTCTGACGTATGCACGTATAACGCAATTTTATTTTTAAGAAATAATATGAATTTTAATAATCCTATCCGAAAATAACCATTTAATTTCTATTTTATTTGAGGATGTGTTAAATTTTAGTGAATAAGTGAGAAAAGTTTTTAAAGCAATATAAAACTGAAGAATAAGCAGCATAGTTATTTGAATTGATTAAATGCTAGAATTGCGTGCAAAAATGTATCATGACCCTCTTGTTATATAAAATGTATAACATACATTATATAATATATGCGCAAAAAAAGAGTTCATACTTTTTGTTTGGGAAATTTGAGTGATCATATTAATTTTTAGATAAAGCTGAACAGAGTGGTGTACACAGACCTCTGTTATATAGGGAGGGGGGGGGGAGTTACATTCTAAAAAGGCACGTAGACATGAGTGTCGATGGTCAGTGGGAGGAGGTTTGAATCCTCAACCCTTCTTTTATATGCCATTAATCAAATATTCCAAAAATATTTTTCTATATTAGTGAAATGCTCATTCCATAAACTCATTTCATTAATGTTTCAAAATATACTTATTTTCGTCAATATTTCAAAATGCTAATTCTCATCCATATTTCAGAATCTTATTATTAATATTTATAAACTATATGAAAATGCTATTAAGTCCCAATTTTATTAAATACATATACTTAAGTTCTTTAAAAAAGGTAGTACCTATATGTCAACTGATGATGCTTCCCCAAATTTCTATATGTATCAGTCAGACAAAACGATTGCAAAGAATCTGGCATTACGCCACTGTTCATTCAAACACAAAAACACAGTCCAGACAAACTTTTGTTTCAGGAACTGGGTGTTAAGGTCAATGTCACCATGGAGATACAGTATTATATGTAATAAAATATTTTAAGCGTGTGCTAGAAATCCCTGGAGCCTATCGATGAGGAGACAAAAAACATAATTGAAATTAGTTGTAAAACATTTCATTTTCATTACTTTCTGGTATTTTCCAGTCATATTCATTGATTAGGAAATCGTTGTTTGTGTATAATGACTTCAAGGGTATTGGAACACATGTTCGAAGTTCAAGCTTTTTTTAATGTAAAAATGTTCGATACGCAATTTTATATTCATTTTAAATTATTGTATATTCATTTTTCCTTTTAAAAGCATTTATGCCCCTTAATTATCAATTACTACTGTACTAGCTATTAAAATTATTCATTTAAAAGAATTTACTCATAAAAACTGAACTGTAATAAAGCTCACATACACAACTGAAATTCGATTTTGAATTTTATTCTTCACTTCTAAATAATTTATTATTTCTAAGAAAAATCGTCTGCGGTTATTGTAAACTGTTCTTTCGAGCGTAACAATAAAATCGTTTGTTTTTGTTGAAAATAAAAATTAATTTTCCCTTGAAAACATCACATGACGTAATTCTATGATGTAATTGTGAAATAATTAAAAAACTTATTTCATTTTAACTGATTTTTTTCACTGGATTATTTCATTAGAATTTAGTTTTTTTTTTACACTGAATAAAATGTTTCCTGACGCAATGAGTTGAGGACACAGTTCGTTCAAAAAGTTTTTGTTGTTTCTACGAAATTCTCAGAAAAATTATTGCACAATTATTACAAAAGTAAATCATAACTAAGAAATATACTTTAGAATAATAGGATGGAAAAAAATATTTTTAAGTGCACAAAACCTTTTCTTACGCAATCATCTCTGTAATACTGATATCTTTAATGAAAAGAAAATCTTTTGTTCCGTTTCTAATAATTTTTGTCACTATTTCTGGCATAAAGTAAGTGGAATATTCTTGCAAGGTATGAAGTTTTTGTAAGGAGAGAAAGATATTCGAGAGAGAGTATTTTTATGAGATTAATCTAGTCACAGACCACAGAAAAATTTGCTGATGACTTAGTTTTGGAAAAGGAAGTGGAAAAAAGAAGTCTTGGAATGAATGTAACATTGTTAGAAGTGAAGAAGTTGCAGATCTGTAACGTAGAATTCCTTGATTTTTGAATGCCAAAAACATATGAAAATTTTTGTTAGCTTTTCCACATTTTAATATTTTTTTATTATTTTCTGTATTTCTTTCATATTTCATGGGTTAGCATAGTAAAAAAATGCTTGTTTAAAAGTTATCCAGCTTAAAGATTCTATTGCAATTTCATATCCAATTTGAATTTCCACTTGAATTTGTCATTAGAAAATTCTAATTTTTACCGGCGAGAGATGTTTTACCCCTTCAACATTTTTCTTTTGAAAGTCATTTTAAAAAATTTAGATATATTCTAAAAATTATTTTAATTCAGTTATTAACAGTAAAAAAAACAAGACGTTTTATGAATTCAAAGAATTTGAAACAGAAAATTAAAAAAAAAAACCGGAAAGATACTGGATATTTGTTAATATTCGAAAAACCAATAGATAATAATAAGATTAGATGCCTTTAACAATTTTTAAATACGTTGTGTCCTTTTCTTCATTTCTTAATAATTTAATCTTCTAAAAAGTTGTGCTTGAAAATTAAATCACTCTCGTTTATACACCGCACACAAGCAACATTACCAAGTACTCGTTTCTTAAACCAGAATGTTAATTGAAAAAATGTTGGAGGAAAAAATGCTTTTTTAATTTTTGGAAGAAAAAGATAGAGGAAGTTAGAACTTGATATTTACTTGTGAAAATGTTTTCAGAATATACATATTCCATTAAGCTTGGTTTCCAGAAGCCTTGAAACTGCCAAAGAAATCCCTGTCATTTTTTTTGTGAAAAAATATTACTAAAAATATATTCATAAGTTTTTGGCATTAAGCCAAATCCTTTGCTTTCAGGATGCTAAAGAAATAAAAGTATTTTTTAAAAAAATTTCTTGCACTTGTTATTTCAAATTATTCACGGAATATACTGAATGTAAGATACAATTCATCTGTTTTTAGTCGCGACTCTCAAATTCCTCAGTAAATATTTATACAAACGCTTTTGCAATATTAAATCGCGATGTCATGCAGACTGATTACAACATCTTGAACTGTCATTACAGGAGATGCAAGACATTATAGAAAAAAAAGTGGACAAGAGTTATAGGTAGAACAATTGATTGACATAATATGTACATTATCGTGATGGGATTTCTGGATTAAGTCAGGAAGACTAATCCAAAAAAAGCCGCTTCTTTATTTCTTTAAAAAACTCCCCACCTTTTTTTCAAGACAAAAGGTCAGTGGCAACATTTTCTTAACTTTTAAGGCGTCGAGGATCAAAATGAAAATAAAATAATAAAATAATTTTTTGTAATATCAACTTTTAAATCACACGCATCCATTTCCTTGTTTTATAAATGTATGCAGTTAATTGCAGTAGTACATCAAATTATATTATAGTTGCATTTGTTATCACGAATCCTATATTCCATTCGCACATGCGCAATTCCTCTCACACAAACGTTCTTATTCAAACAACACTTATGTATGTAAAAATTGCCTTTAATTTCATCTGAACAACTTAATTTGTAATGGTTTCGGCCTTCAGGACTCGTTCGTAAATAATTTACTTGCTTGCCCACATAACATGATAATTTTAACAGTTTCTCTTGAAAGTTAAACAGCTTGCATTTTTAAAATAAGATAGCATCAGACTCAAGCGAACGATAAGTTTCCACCAATCATAGTCTCCGTTCACGGAAGTCATGCGGATTCCAAGACTTCCTGTTACGCCCTTCTTGTAAATATCCAAGACACTAGAAAATCTTTTTCTTTCTCTCTTTGTCTTCGTAATGTGTAGCCCGTTTTTGTCTCTTGCTTGCTTACTGTGATATCGAAACGCTAAGTGGTGTCCCGTTCTCTTCGCTGGGTATTTCATGATGTTGTATGGCAACATACTTGTTTTAAGTTATCGATATCTAAATCTTGGTATTAAGCTTTGAATTGATTTGAAAAACATTTCTAACAATCATCGTCACGAAGTTTAAAAAGGGCAGTCCCCCCCCCTTTAGCGGATCTCTACTCAACAAAACAAAAATGTTTGTTTGATTTCAAATTTATAGGTCTAGTAGTTCAAGAACAGAAATTTTTTTATATATAATAACACTTTAAAGGAGTGTACCGTAGGAGTTGACTTTCGTAAAATCCGTTCTCTGTAAGAAACAAGCTTACCAAATTTCAAGTCAGTAGATTTAATAAATCGGGAGATCTCGTGATAAGTGAGTGAATTTCTCCTGTGTGTATTTATGTTACCGTTAAAGTGTGAAATGCGTTATTTCAAAGAATAGCTAAGTTATTCATGCACTAACTAGACAAGTCATTCAAAGTACATAAAATTATTGAATTCTACGATTTAACTAGATATTCTATAGAATAACGATAACTTGATCGTTAAAGTATGAAATACAGCACTCGAAAGTTTTTTGAACCGATGCAATCTGCTTTTAGTCAGTTTTGAACCCCTTATAGCTGCTTTGCAATGACGTGTGGGTACCCTATGTTGCTTTTAAAAGTAGAATTTAGACGGTGTATTTATGTTAGCGTTTTACGTTTTGGATTATTAACAAATATTTTTGCTACCTGCTTTCAAGCAATGGCTTCGGCAGGAATGGGAGACCAATATGTAAATAAGAAAGATTTAATGCAAGAAAGATTTGAATCTCTATTAAATAAACCTGGGACAAAGGAAACAGTGGTGCACTTACTCGTGAAAAGTTATTTACTTTGATAGCAAAAGTAAAAGGTGTTAAAACAGCACAGAAAAAAAGTACCATGTAACTGTTGATTACTCCAGTATTATGAAATTCGTTCAAGGAACATAAAATTTAATTCTGCCAATAACAGATGCAAAAAATATTCTTTCCCCCCTCTCTTTCTATTTAACTAATGTTAGCAATGTGAGCAAAAGTATCTCTCATCAGCTTTTCCTTATAATTTATAAATTTATCATTTATAGTAGGGATAAAATGTATTTTTCAAGAGGTTTGAGCTATTTATGATCAATTAATTTATAAAATAACTTTGAAATTGTTTATTTTTCACTTATATATATTAATTATATATAATAACTAGGTAAAGTATGAAATGTTTCATCTATTATATACTTTAACTGACTTGTCTATTTATTTCATTAAATATCTAGTTATTTTATGAAATACCTGAATTATACACTTTGACGGTGATATATATATATATATATATATATTATATAGATACAGAGAGATGAGACTCATGTCTAAATTGGGATTTTACAAAATAAGACAACATTTACTGTTTTACTAAGATTTTTGTATTAACTATTTTATATATTTTTATGTATTTTAAAAATATATAAAGAACGAGGCAGTGGAAAGTGAAATGCATAAAATAATAAGAAACCATAATCTTGACTTTATAATCAAACATGTCCAGCGAGAGAAAAAGAAATCACTAGCTCCTAAACTAAGATTTATCTGGAAGTGTCAGTATAAATGGCGGTATGAAAATGATTGTATGGCCGTATAAAATTGTTTAAATATCCAAAATTCAGAAAATTTTTGATGACCCTCCCCATTATTATTAACGATTATTTATTAGTGTCGCTACATACTTTTTTCATACCTCAAAAAGAAAATCAGTTGCGATGGCAATCTAATACAAACTGGAACTGTTTAAAATTTTCCAAGTTCCTGAATCATTGATCCAAAGTTATCATCCGCATATCTCCCAGGAACCGATTTTCTGCCCAAAAACGATCATTTAAATTATCCCATAAAGAAGTTCGAAATTGGATTATCGATACATGATCCAGAACTGCCCGAAACGAAATCTGTTTTGTTCCATCATTTAAAATGATACCCTTTAAAGCTCATTGTAGAAGATTTCCATTTCGTTGCACCGTTAGAACAAAAACAACGTGAAGTGGTTGACACAACTTCCGGAGATAAACAGGATCATTAGGGCCGCCCACTCGGGAAGAATGGCCCCTAGATAATGACTTACCATCAGCGAAATCACGTAACGACCGTCAACATTCACCACGACTTATCTTTTATTATCGTGCATGCAGTAAATTTCCACTGTGTTTGTCACTCACGGAAGCGACTTAATCGAGCTTCAAAAATTCTAAGTTAAATGGCTGAATTAAGGTTGTATATTGAGGTATTCGTAGTGAAACCATGATGGCATGAGGAAAGGATTAGAATTGACCATATCGTGCATATAATGCTTTATGTATCGCAATAAGAGCATTAAATTTCGAGTTTCTCTCTGAATGTTTATTGCTTTTATAAAAACACGATTTAAGTCTTTCAGTCTGTGAATTTATGATTAGAATGAAATGGTATAGGTAACATCTCGGCGTGACTTAAAAGAAAATAAATTTTCGTTGATGTGATATTGTGTATGCTGTGCTGACATTTGGTGACGTACATACTTCTTACAAATTCATTCAGAAAAATGTATTCTTTTTTGTTATATTGTGATATTCATTCTATACGAATGCAAGTAGTAAGTAAAATATATAACTCATATATATGTAGTGTTTTCACTGGAATCGAACATGATGTGGGGACATCTTTATCTGGTTGCAGACAAGCAATTAAAGAAACATTTCTTATTTTAGTTGTCCATTTATATGACGAGTACACATAAAGCACAAAACAGAAACACAAAGGCACTTGGAATTGGGACAATAGACACACAAAAGCTTTCTTCCTTCTCATTGACGTTGAATTCATGGGGCAACTGGGACACGAAGTGACCCTCCGACCCCTATCTGAAAAGTATTTCGATGTTTTTTTTTTCAAAAGTAAAGTAGAAGTTTTGCTTTCGTACAAAAAGTTCTTGATTCGAGGAGTGGTGGAGAGAAGGGAGAATGGAATGTGTTGTATTTTAAGATATTTAAAATACTTGTGCATCGTGTGTGAAAGAAATCACCACACTTTGTAAATAATAAGTTAAAAAAATATTACTTTTTATTATGATTTTTGATTTTATTACAGCTTTTAACATATTTCTTTAGTACGCATTTGAAATAAGAACTTTGTTCACTTAAAAAAGCTAAATTCTTTAGAAAAAGAAAAAGGATTGTTATCATTGAAAATTATGAGATTTGCTTAAAAGCATCATTCTCCCCAATATATAATTGTCTTTGCAAGCGTCAAGTTCATAAAAGTACTCATAATGAATAGTATCCATATCCATTTTTTGCCCTCTCTCTCTCTAACTATTTAAATTTATTAATGAGTATTAGAAGCAGTATTGTTTGTAAGTTCTACCTTCTGAATGTGAACAGAAAAGACCATATTGATACATAATATACAATAGAAAAATGGTACTTACGTATTATACCATCGACCAATTTTATAAATTAAAAGACGTCGCCAAATACCGCGATATACAGCCAATATTGGAAACCACAGCCGCGTGTGCTTGAACACAGTAATTATAACGATGACAGCATTTGGCGACATTTTTTAAATTGGCAATGTCTTTTCGTTTGGCGAAACTGGCCGATAGAATAATATGCAAGGACTAGAAAATGTATAAATGCTTATAAACGCGGAATGAAATAAAAATATTTTTATCTACTAAATAATGTCAAAAAACATTCTGCGTTTAAATTAAGTAAATCATAATGGCGCATAGTAGTGAGCTATACTGAAAATAAAAGTATATTGTTACCATACATCGTACTATCAAATTATTAAGTATAGGATGTTTTCCTATTTAAAGTAGGTAGTTTATTTATGTTATAACCTTACATCAGTTTTAGTATTGCATTCTGAAAATCTGCCATCTCATTGTACTCTTGAAATATTGATAAGGCACAGAGAAATGAATCGCTTATCGATATAAATATGTTCGTAAGTGTTACACTTCAGATTTATCTCTCTAATAGATAATGCTTGGGTACATTTTGTTTCAACAAATAGAAACCATTTTTCTTTTTGTATCGATTTTCTAGTCGAATGCCGATAATGTCATTCACCGAAGCATAAAATTTTCGGTGAGTGAAGTGATTTCGTTATCACAAAACAAAAGTCAACTACCGTGCAATCTGTCCCTATCGTAATAAATAAAGATTTTAAGTAAAACTTTGTGAATATTTAACCGTTAATATATTATTTTGTTCTTTAAATGGAGAAATATTCAATAAATTATTATTGTAATACATAAGGTTAAAACATAAATTAGCAATGTAGAAATATGGAAAGTAGTTAATGCACGCAAAAAATTTATTCGGGCAAAAATAGAAATGAATAGCATATTAAAAATACCATTTCCTGTAAAATAATTCGCTATATGATAAAAAAATTAAAACATTTTTTTTTTTTATTGAAGTAGAAGTATTTCCAATTTGGGTCATGTTTTGTAACTCTAAGCAAAGGCAGACTTACTAGGTAATTGGATATTGGATTGAAAACGTCGTAGTTGTAATAATTTTGACCTTTTTTTTCGTTGATTATAACCCTATGTATGTAGTACGCAAATCCTATGTATAAAGTACGTAAATCCTATGTATCGTATTTCTTATAAAAAATTGTTTTATTAATTAATATTAATTATTTATTCGATAACTTACTTCCTACAGTTTTCTATTCTCGACAATCTACAAAATCAAAAGAATATCTTTGGCGACGTATTGGGGTATGATCCGAGAATGGTGAACTTACGACCCCCCTCCCCTTTAAAAATTCCTGTGTGCACCACTGTTCTCATTAAATGCTAAATTATTCTTGATACTGGAAATAAATTTATACTTAAAAAAGATTAAAACGCCGTATTTTAATCATGGGACACATTATTTAAAAAGATAAATCCTCGTATTCCCTAATTACCAAAATTTAAAAGTTAAATTAATAAGAAAATCATACTTCGAATATCTTATATTTTTTTGAAGAAAGGGTACTGATATACGTGTCATATACCATCGACTAATTCAAATCAAATGAAAAGCTGTTGCCAAATTCCATGATATGTAGCCAATAGTAGAAAACTGTTTCACGTACGTACAACCACAATGATGTTCGCGCTTACAATAATACCATTTGGCGATGTCTTTCAATTTGGCGAAATTCGTTAACAGTATAGTGCGTAAGTATCGTAAAAAGATATTTAAGTGTATTTTTTTATTTTAATAGTTTTAAATTAATCATTATAGTTGACGATCGGTTAAATTTCCCTTTTGTTAATTTTTTTTGGTATAAAAAATAAGAATAAATGCTGTATATATATACATTTAACTTTCTTAATCGTCTACAAATGTAAGAAAGTATTGCAAATGCTTCGAATTTTTATAAAAGCTCGAAATGTTTTCACTTTTCTTTATACTAAAGCTCTATTTTGACTATCGAACAAATAAATTTGACTTTCAACTGATAGTAATATAGTATTAAATGTCACAAAAATGTTATTAAGCCTAAAACGTCTGCTACAGAATGATTAAATTATTATAGATGAATCCAATGAATTCTAAGTTTAATGCTTTAAAAAAATGTTAAAAGTTCCTGAGAGAAATTGTTAAGTTTATGAGTTTTGCTTTAAAAAGAGATAAATAATTCTTTATCCCTGTTTATTAATTTTTAATATAATTGGTTCCATAGTAAAGATTTAATCAAGTTAATTAGAACAGAAAAAATGATAAAAGTAATAAAATAAGTTATGGTATTTTAAGTATTATAAGCCCTAATACTTTTAAGTATTATAAACCTAATGACCGTGGCTCAAAATACGGAAGTCTCGTCCAAATAATCCTCGTGTAGCTCTAAAGTACGACGTTAATAAACAATGAATCAATCTGAAATTTATGATTTTGAGAAAACCTTAATAGTTTGTTCCAAAAGAAGAAAAATAAATGAAATACGTAAAACGTTTCTTGAATTAGACTGGTACATATGATTTACGCTAATAAACAAAAGGTACAACAATGATCAATTTAAAGGAATTTAATGAGATACCAAAATCCCATAAATGTGAGAGATTTTTAAGAAGCTTAAATAGAACAAGCAATTATACATGACTAATTAAAAGTTTCAGTTTGAGTAAAAATGATGTGCACAGTATAATTAGGGTTCATATACATAATACATAAAACAGTAATTCCTTAAGAGTTTTGGTAACAATTAAACATTTAAACAAAGCGCGGATTAGTTTTCATTTTAGTTCTTTTCTTTTCATTATGCATTTTTCACTAGGTTTAATTGAAATTAAGATTCTTATTGGAAGCTTTGAAGTTGCTCACTGTATTCATATCTCCCCTCCCCCTCCAAAAAATCAAAGTTCTGATAACAAATATTTATAATTAAAATATATGTTTAACTGCAAATATTCAATTATTTTTTAAAAATCATTCTCGCAACAATGATATCGTAAAATATTCCGGTTATATAAATGGAAAGGATTATCAAATCCCTCTTTCTCTAAAGGACTTTGGTAATTTTCAGTATCTCTATGCTTATATCGTAGGAATTGATAAAGGCAATTTCGTTATCTATAAAAAGAAGAAAGGCTTCTTTATGTTGTGTTTAAATTTATTATTTTAGACTTTTACTTGATTTTATTCCGAATTTCCAAATATAAATTTTGCAAAACTTTTTATTTTTTTATTCTTTTAAAGATAATAGTGGCGAACACATGGAAGGGGATTTTTGTAGAGGTTTACCTTCCCTAAAGACCAACTAATTTTTAATTTTTAGCATGAATACTAAGCCTCGATGCTTTTCATGTACATATTTTTTTAAAATATAATCCTCTCTCCTCCCGATAAAAGTAGCCTGTGCATGTCATACCTACTTTTTTTATTAGCACCCCCTAAAGTGTTGAAAGATTTTTAAAAATATGTAGTATACAGGATGTTGCCGAATTCGATCGACAAATTTAGAGGGGTGATAATAGGCAGCATGAGGATGACAAACCACGTTTAGTCGGAGTAATTCGCAGAAACAGTTATGAAGGGTGTGATGTCGAGTGGTAGGAAAAGGGACAATAAAAGGCAAGAAATACATTTATTAGACATAAAGCATGTTTACAAAACGAAAAATACATCACTGCTCGACGTCAGAATTTAAACGACAAGTGATTGTCACAAGAATTGTTCGAAGTTGCGGCGGTGTATGTCATAGCATAGTCGACACCGACGGACAACGGTTTGTCAGACGCATGCTGGCGATGTCAGCTGAAGCGATGACGATTCGTGCCATGAAATCCTCCTCTGTAGCCATCGGTGTCTCACGCACAATCGGTTTCAGTTGGAGCCAGAAGAAGAAATTCAAGGGATTGAGGTTCAGGGAGCGTGGAGGCCAAGCAATGGGTTACCATGTCCAATGTAGCATGCTGGTGGTAACGCACCACAATCGATAAATGTGCAGATGCACCATCATGCATAAACCACACGTTAAGGTGCGCAATGCGGGTGCACCCTGTAGCAACTCCGGGAGGAAGTGCTGTTGCAAAACAAGATATTTTAGCCGTCATTGAGGTTTTCTGGCAGTATAAGTACATCCCAGAATTTTTTTCTTCACTCCCCTCGTCTGGCTCATCGTCAACCCGACGGCGACTATTATCTCGATTTTCTCCTACTAAACGTGGTGTGCGACCCCATGTCCATGGTGTTTTATGATTCTCATGCTATCTAATTATCACTTCTCTGAATTTGTCAGTCGAATTCAGAAGCACCCTATATAAGCGGCAGGTAATCACTAAAAAGAGGTAATCTTCATCTTACGTTATCAAAAAATCACCCACTAGGATCAGTGCGGTATATTTATATCGCAAGACTTAAACAGTCTTATGATTAAAGTCGTATTTGCCGTTTGAAACGCAATATATTTATTTTTTTAAAAATATTTCTGAAAGTAAAAATACGTTTCCACTTTATTAATTAAAATTTGTGATTTATATTTTTAATAATGTATTGGAATTGTTTAATTATTATAATTTAATAACCTTCTAATAAATATTTCATTTAAGGACATTACATATCTATATATATATATATATATAGAACCCATCTATTTAAACTTATAAGACTGATGGAAGATCCACAAACAACAAAAGCTGGGAACCTTTGTTTTCAATCTTTTGAAGCATGAGAACACACAATAAACTCTAATATTTTTGCTTGGAATACTTAAAATGAAACATAATCTTTAAAGAAGGGATAACAAATCTTTTTGTTAGGGTGCACTTAAAAAAATAACATTCCTCGAAAAATAATTCTGTTAGTGAAGAGAAATAAAATGAAATTACGTCGCGGGCGAATTTTGAGTAAGAAACATTGCCTTTGTTTTACGGTTTTATTTTTATAAAAGAGTAAGATATATATATATATATATATATATACATATATTGGTTCTGGAGAACATACTTATTTAAAATTCACTTAAAAATGCAAAACGTAGAAGTAAAAAACCCTCTCAAATTCAACACGATATACATTAGACTGCTGATTAGATTTTTCCTCAGTATTTAGACGAATAAATGATAAAGCAACTCGCATGTCTTCTAAATGTTTCAGTTTTTTGTTTTGTTTTAATGTTAACCATCGTTAAGAATCTTCTCTTGAAAAAAAAAATATCATAGAAAATAATGCGCTTAATACTTTTTTTTTTTATATCTGTATTAGATTTCAATACAGATTCAGAATTTACAATGAACTCATAAACCCAGTCAATTATTTGCACAAATTATTCCAAAAAAGGCACATTTTCTTATTGAAACGAACTAAGCAGAGAATACTTAACACACACACTCAGAACGGAAGAATTTTGTTTTCATTTTTGATTTTAAGATATCTGACTACTCAAAAATTGTGAATTTTTCCAAAAATTGACAAACAGTTTTTATGTTTTTATTTTATAGGCCATCTTATCGGCTTTATAAATATACCAAGTTTGTTAGTTTCCGTTCACTAGAACAAAAACTATAAGTGTTTTAGTAAAAGCAGATGCCTTTATTTTAAGCAAGTTGTCGTAACTTAAAACGCGTTTTACTCTAAGTATGTTTTTTTTTAAATCCTCAAACGGCCAGCAATTGCTCAAAAGGTTTTTAAAATAACTAGCAGAATTTTTTTGCGTATTTTCTGTATAATAGTAAAAGTGTTTTAACCTTCAAATTTATCAATCACTGTTTTATTATAAAATATACAGTCCCTTATGTGAATATAGTTACTGTTTTTTTAAGCAATTTCATGTAATAACAAGGATAAAGTGCTCTAGTTTTTGCAAAAATTAAAATATCTCTTATCCTGAAGGTCATTTCAAAATTGAATAATATAGCAACACATCATAATTGAAAAATTGAAAATCTGTTCATAAACTTTTGGTACAGAATGGACCGCGTTTGTGTTATTTTTTGTCAATTTTTACCTATTTTTTCCCATTTTAGTCATAATAATTTCTTTTTCTCTTCTAAATTTTAGCGTATTTTTCTTAAAATGAACTAAACAAATCTAACAATAACAAAAAAATCCCCATATCTCCATTTCTTTAAAAAAAAATTGTCGCAACCAGTCGGATACCTTAATGCTTAAAGTACACCTTTTAATTAATTTTATTTAATTTCAAAAAATTCTTCAACTGTGTTGAAAACTTTCTTCTCTTTTATTTCCAGACCAAAAACGAAAACGAACTGGATACCGCAGTTTCAGAAGCCATCAAAGTCGGCTACCGGCACTTCGACACCGCTTTCACCTATATGAATGAAAACTTCCTTGGCAGAACCCTCAAGCGGATCTTTGAGGAAACTCAAATTACAAGGGAAGACTTATTCATCACGACGAAGGTACCTCTTGTTTGAATGTCTAATTACTTCTATAATTAAAGCCCGAAAATACTTCATGGATGCTTGCCATTGTCAATTTGAGCATCGGAAACCATTGATTATTAAGTGCAGTATTAAGTGGCGGCAGGAAGATGATTACTTCACTTCGCGTCGTTACAACACTCCAACGAGTTACGGTTTCCCTTTAATTAGTGAATGAACTTAACCTCTTTGATTAGCTCCTTTTATTTGTTTTTAATTTTAAAATATGAGAAAAAAAAGTTTCAAAAGACATGATTTTCTGATTATTTTTAAGATTATTTTTCTGATTTAAAGTCAATGTATTCGAAACCGGGATTTTGATAAAGTGTTTTAAATGGATAATTTTTTTTTATATTTAGTCTCTGTTGAATTAGAATAAACGTATATCAATGTGTTTTACGAATATTTTATAATAAAAATTATTTACAAGCAATTTTTTGGCAAAAAATGAAGAAAGAATGACATATTTTCAAAATATTCTCTTTTATGGAAAATGTTTTCTAATAATAATATTTTGCCTTTATATAACTAGGATTTCTATATCGAAGTTGAACTAAAATTTTTGAAAAATGTCATTTAAAAGTGAATTTATTCATATTTTATTATATCAGGGTAGAGAAGTTTTAACAAAAAACATTTTATTATTTCAATTAATTGTAATTCTGAAAATATAGTGAATTTTTCAAAAATTTTAATTGCTCTCTGGTATAGAACTCCTAGCTATGTGTAGAAAAAATATCATTATAGAAACATTTTTCTTAAAAGGGGAATGTTTTGAAAATATGTTCTTTAAACAATTATTTCTTGTAATAATATTCTGAGAACAATTTTATATGTATAACCTAATTCAACTTACACTATATACAACCTCCGACAATAAAGTTCGGCGAATGAAGTCAAACCTGCCGATCTGGTAGCACTGGCGAAACAAAACATTGCACATGCGTAGCAGCAGGTGTTGACCATTTTCCACCACCGTTGTTCAATTGAGCGTCGTTTGTCTTCTGTGTGAGACTTATTTTACAAAGTGCTTGTTTAGTGCGTTGGTTCTTAACTGAGAACAGGAAAATGAACGAATAAAAGATAGATTTAAAGTTTTGTTTTAAGCTTGGCAAGACACCGACAGAAATTTATTTGATGCTGGTACCTGTTTATGAAGATCAATCTCTGTCCATGAAGTGTGTGTATGAGAGGTTCAGCCGTTTTCGAGAAGGCCAGGAAAGTGTTTCTGACAACCCCCATAGCGAAAGACCGATGACCTCCATCAGTGACAAAAACATTGAGAAGGTGAGTAAATTTATCACGAAAGATCGTCGATTAACTGTGCGCATGCTAGCTGGACAATGCATGCTGCAAGGTACATTGACATTTTGACCGGTTTCATGAAACGTTTACGCAGGGTACGATTCCAATACGCACAAGGTTCATGGTTTTTTGTTCATGTCAATGCTCGCCCTCACACAGCCTATATCGTCAAACAATTCCTGGAAAAAAAGGGGTTGGTGCAAACTGAACATCCACCATTCTCACCACATCTCAATCCTCCAGACTTCTTTCTATTCCCACGACTCAAACTCGCTTTGAAAGGAAAGAGATTTGACGATATTTCTGGCATCCAAAGAAACGTAACGAGGCTTTGAAACTCCATCTCAAAAAAAGACTTCTTGCAAAGTTTCCAGGACATGTATAGCAGATCTCAGCGGTCCATAGTTATGAGAGGTGACTATTTGGAAGGACAGTAAGGCAACTTTTGTTAAAATTTCATCTACGTCAGCGTTTCTCAAATTGTGGGGCTTACAGTCTTTTAGGGGGGGGCGTAATAAATCAACAAGGGGGCGCGAGCATATTGAAAAGTCCAAAACAGTAGTTTGTTTAAAAAAATATTAATTTACTGAAAGTAAACAAACAAAATACATTCTGACAAAACAAAAAATAAATACACATTTACACTGATATAATACACTTATAAATGTATCAGTATTGTATAATGTATTTTATAATTAACTTAACGATTCTAAGTTAAGAACTAGTTTAATAATTACCAGTGATCCCATGGGCTTGTAATGCATAAAATTATATTCTAAAATTTACATGTATTGATAATTTGCACGGTTTATAATTAATCCCTTAATTGCCGTTTAAAATTTACACGATTCGCTCCCCAATGCCATAGTTTTTTTCCACGTTAGGTGCGCGTGTTTGATGTATTGGGGGGAGAGAGGAAGAAAAGGAATAAATAAGAAAGGTCTCTGAAATAAGTAAATCCTTCGCAAACACTGTCAAGGACCTTTTATTGCTTTCCAAAGCCTTCGGAATAATTTTATGGACAGTAGTGCGCAGAAAAGATTATACTTCGGAAAGACGTATATATACGTCCAGGAAAATTAACGCTTTGGCTGAGTGAAACATTTATATACGTCGGTGGCACCTGAGAGGTTAGAGTCGTACTGTAGCTTTAGCGGCAAAGTAACGTGTTATTGAATTCTATATATTGTTATTGTATAGAGGGGGGCACGTTGAAAATTATGTTTGAATATTGAGTCGCAAATATTAAAAGTTTGAGAAGAACTGATCTACGTTAATATTACAGGACTATTCACCGAACTTTATTGTCAGAGGTTGTATAAAAAAATTATTCATTTATACGCTTTTTCAAAATCACGGCTCCGAACGTAGTCAGTTACCTTTATTGTTGTTTCTAATTTCTTATTATGTACTTAATTTTATATTATTTTGGTATCATATTAAATGCGTTTTATCCATTTTTAAATTGTTCAGAGTTTAAATTTGTATTGATACTTTAAGTCGAGAGAACTGATTCCACTTACTGATTATCATATTATCCATATTTCATGTATATGCCGAAGATTCTCGGAACTTTTTAAAATTAAAAGTAGGGAGGTCGTCTTATATACGGATACGCTAAACATGGAAAAAACTTAGTTTAGAAAAACGTTTACTTTAATATCGTCCTTTAGCCACACGCAAGCGATTTTAATCTTTTAATTTTTTGGGTGTTTTGAATGGAACTTTTCTTCTGAAAAACCCGCCACATAAATTTTTTAAAGTCAGTGTCAAAATTAAAGTTTTTGAACGATTCGTACGATTCACATTCACCCATTGAGATGTCTGATGGTACATGATCATTTTCGAGCGAGTTTTTCTTCCGGGTTTTGAAACAGAGGTTGACACTCTCTCACGTGCCGTATACAAATTTTTCTCACTCGCTCATTTATCAAAAGAACTTAAAATGGCACTGAAAGAATGACTAGTACAGATTGTATTAATTAATGGAAAGAATTATGTTAGCTTCAGATAGGGATGCTAGAAGTAAAACTATCGTCGTTCACGTCTGGCGTTTTACTTTACATCAATTTAATTGAAAAGTACTTCACACGTTTTACCTGCTTGGCAACATTTTCACTCCCATGGTACCAGGAATTTTATTTTTAGAATTCGGCTTATATACGGGCATAGAATTTTGGGTAAATTTGGAACAAAAGGAGCACTCGCGACTTATACATGGATTGATTAATATTCAAAAATATACAGTATTGGCAATCTGTTTTCTATGTAAAATATGAATTGACTTTATGTCGAAGTTGAAAGTTGGTGGTTTAAATAAAACACTCATGCCACGTTCAACAGTTTGTCGCCAAATATTCATAAGTTTTGCCATTATACGAAATTATTGTCAAATAAATCATATTCATTTTTTTAACGTTCTGTGTGATATTTTGACTAGGAAAGGAATTATTTTTAGACTTATTTCACTTAATTATATTATTTATAGTTTTAGAAAAGTTAAATGATATTTTAAGAAAAATGCAATGCATAACTTCATATGATTTTCACCATTTTAGATTTTTTTATATAAATAGACTCGTGTATTTCTTACATAAAATAATAATTTTGTTTACTATTTTTATTTCAGTTACCTCCAAATGGTCTTGATCCAAAAGACGTGGAATATTTTTTCCGAAAATCACTGGAAGCTCTCCAGCTGGACTATATTGATTTGTATCTCATTCATTTTCCAGTAGCTGCTAAGGTATGGAAGGACATTCTTTTTTCACTCGTAATTTTTGTTTTATTTTCATTTCTCGAGTAAAAGAACTTGGCTGCCAGAAACTAAAGACTAACACGCACTTGAATTCAGTCAATATTTCACTGGGAATCAGTTGATGAAATTGGATATGCACCAATCGTAAAAAAGTTAAGGATAAATCTTAGGATATTTGTTATCTTATAATATTTCAAAAAGCTACTGAACTAAATCCTTGTTTTATATTAGAGTGGTATGTTATGTGGAAAAAAAATTATTATTAATCGCAACCTATATACCTATGCTTTCTATGTTGATGGAGATGAGAAGAAAAATAACTTAGAAAAATAATTTCAAAAATTTAACATTGCCACAAATGGTTAAATTTTCGAAAAAATGGAAAGCGACTTAATTTCAGTTACATTATTTTTTATCAAAATAAATACACTCATGGACAAAAAAAAAAATTAGCGCACCAAGAAATAATTGCGGGATTGTAACGAAACTTGGCATGAAGGTACATGTCGGGGAGATATGCAAATTATTAGAAATGCGGCTTGATTGCGCATTACGTATAGCCGGTAGAGGGAGTTATACTCCGTTTTCCGTGGAGTATAAAACAGGTAACCAAAGCTTGTTTGAGTGTGCTGAATCGTTTACAAAGGAAGGGCTGAGGTAGACATGCCATTACACCGTTTTCGAAGACAATATGAGCAGCTGTCGTAGTTTGAGAGTTGGAGAATCATCGGCATGATGGAAGCTGGGTGATCAGCTAGGCGAGTAGCTTGTCAATTAGGCCGCTCTGATGGTGTTGTGAGGAGGTGTTGGGTCCAGTAGATCCGAGAGATGTCATTTACACGAAGACCAGGCTCAGGACGCCCTCAACAGACCAGTCGTCGAGAAGACTACCACATCGTAAGAAATGCACACGTACAGCCAACTGCTTCATCGGCCGCCATCCAGGCACAGGTAGCACCTTCACTAGAGGCCCCTGTGTCTTCTCTCGGACCATACGAAAGTGCCTGGTTGAAGGACATTTGGAATCGCGGCGCCCATTACGTGTGCTGCCCTTGACGCCCACCCATCGACGCCTCCGTTTGGAGTGGTGCCGCGCACGAGGAAACTGGACTGCAGCGGAATGGAACCAGGTCGTCTTTAGCGACGAATCCAGATTCAGTCTCAGCAGTGATGACAATCTTGTTCGTGTGTGGAGACCCCGTGGTGAACGTCTCAAACCTGCCTTTGCTTTACAGCGACACACCGCTCTCACAGCTGGTGTGATGGTATGGGGTGCCATTGCCTACAATATACGGTCACCCCTAGTATTGATCCGTGGCACCATGATAGCGCAGCGGTATGTCCATGACATCCTGCAACCATATATGTTGCCACTCATGCAACGGCTCCCAGGAGCCATTTTTCAACAAGACAATGCTCGGCCTCACACGGCAAGGGTGTCAAGACTGTCTCCACACTATTACTACCCTTCCTTGGTCTGCCCGATCCCCAGATTTGTATCCAATCGAGATTATCTAGGATCATTTGGGACGGCGAGTTGGGCATCCCACGAGTTTGTACGAACTAGAGGCAAGGTTACAGCAAATATGAAACGAAATGTCTCAAGACATCATACAGAACTTGTAGGCTTCAATTCGCTATTGTACCGCATCGTGCATTCGCGCTAGAGGGGGTTCAACAGGGTATTAAATCCTCCATTCTTTTGCCTTTTTCTCTGAAATAAATTATCTTTTCTCTTTGATTTTCGAATCATTTACTTATATCAAAGTAGTCATTACGTACGTAAAATTTCGTTTCATTTTGACGACTCCTTCTTGGTGAGATAATATTTTTGTCCATGAGTGTAATATCGGCTCGATACTCAGAGGTAGCGTGCTCGCTTTGAAAGCCCAAGATTGCGGGTTCAATCCCGGCTGGAGTCAATAGATTTTCTGAAAGCGAAAATCATAGGCGCGCATGTCATATGATTATGTGGCATGTAAAATATCCATTGCAATAAGTATTAAAAAATAAATACCTGCGTTTCTTCAACCAAAATTACTTTGACTTTTTACCATAAAAAGGTTTAAATGCCTGAACTTCGCTTTCCTTGGTGCAGTTCTTAACATAAAAATTAATTTTATTTTCCTCTCCATTTATGTACCAGAGAACATTTTTCTGCATAGGTAGTTTTTGAAATTCTAAAAAACAACTTTCCGATTCATTCTAAATACATATAAGTATTATTTTGCTGAGAGAAAAGTCTTTACCTTTATTTATGTAGTGCCACAAATGTATCAATAATCCGTCTAGACAAACATAGGATATGTCCCTTTTTTTTGCCAGACGTATTATAAGCTTAACAGTAAGACAACTGCAGTGTGTTTTTGTGTTCTTTTTCTGAAAGAATCCTTACAAGAATACTAAAGACGATTGAACAAAAGTATGATAAACCACGATAAATAAAAATAAAAAAAAATGTCACTAACGTTATTCAACGAAGTTAGATAATCATTTTTAAACTTTCTTGGATATTTAAATTAGATTGATTAGTTTGCTAAAATTTTTATTCCATTTTCGAACGAGTAAAACAGAACCGATGCGTCTTTTTTTCAATATTAAATATTTACTGATATTCGTCATTAATTATGAACTTGAAAATCGTCATTGCTTTGCTAAACGTATTATACAAAGTTGCTTCTAGTTAAAAATGTAATTGTATTACTATTTAATATTGGCTATCACCTGAAAATGTATAATAAGAAAAGATAAATGTTTATTTAATGTTTTTAAATAGATGAATGGATTGAGTCCTGAAATTAAATTTACTTGTGATTAATATAGCATTTTTTAAAGCCTAATTTTCCTAGCATGAGAATATAATTCCTCTTTTTTGAGACAAATAATTCTCATACATACTTTTTGCATTCACTTGTAACAAAATACTACGAGTCCTCGTTGGCATCATAGCTAGAAAAACTATTCTTTCTTCTTTAGAATCTTTTTTTTTTTTTTTTTTTTTTTGCATTCGATCTTTTTTTTTTAAATTGCATTTTATACAAAGTGCATTTTATACATTTATTAAAATTTTCCTTTCAAAATATTGTAAAAAAGAGCCACTGATTAGAATGACTTCAAATTTGAAATAAATATACGAAGGCTGTTTTTTAAATTGGGTCCGTTTGTTTTTTTAAAAAATAATGACAATATTTTGTTTCAAAAACCTTTATTTTAGGATTGTCCATGCTTTTGCCTATTTTCTACAAAGTTGCCGATTTTATGAATGCACTTGTCATGCCTTAAAACTACATTATGAAAACCCTCTTCAAAGGAGTCTGCCGCCTGGTTGGACAGTCAAGAGTTCACGGCCGCTTTCACTTCTTTGTTGTCACTGAAGCGCTTCCCGCCAAGACTGTGTTTGAGGTACCGGAAAAGGCAAAAATCGCTGGGGGAGTAAGGTTGAGGCTTTGTATAGTGCATGCTCAGAAAAACTTATAAGTTCAAGAAGTGTCGGACCTTGCGTTGTCGTGGAGGAGCCAAACACCTTTTGACAGCTTTCCGCGCCGTTTGATTTGCAATGCACTTTCGGTACCTCAAACACAGTCTTGGCGGGAAGCGCTTCAGTGACAACGAAGAAGTGAAAGCGACCGTGAACTCTTGGCTTTCCGATCAGGCGGCAGACTTCTTTGAAGAGGGTTTTCAAAACGTAGTTTTAAGATATGACAAGTGCATTAATACAATCGGCAACTATGTAGAAAAATAGGCAAATTTATGTACAATCCTGAAATAAAGGTTTTTTAAACTAAATACTGTCGTTATTTTTTTAAAAAACAAACGGACCTTACTTAAAAAACAGCCCACGAACTTGAAAAGGGGGAAGCAGTATGGCATAAGATAAAAGTTCCAAAGTATATCGAGAGATAGCGCTGTAAGTGACATGAAAAAAGAGGATTCTGCTACAAGTGGCATTTTGAATCGAATTATGACGGTTTTGGTATGAGTTGCTCACCAACTGTTATGTTCAATGCGTATGATTGAAGGAAAAATGAGTTTCTAGTCATTTAACAGTTGTTGCAATGGGAGTGAAAAGTCCATCCGCCACGGCAAGGTCGTACGATATTGGATGGGGAAAATTAGTTTTTTAATTGTCCTTGGGCCAAAATCCACATAAAAAGCAACACTGAAAACGCCAAAGAATCTTTTTCTTACGCCATTGCTTTTCCTCCTTCTTCAAGTATATTCAGTTTGAATTCGAAGTCATTCTGAGCAGTGGTACTTTTTTACAGCATTTTGAAAGTGGAACTTGAATTATAATCACACTGTACATAAATCTCGATATGCATTAATCTACCACAAAGCATTTTTCTTATTTCCTTCCTCTTGTAAATTCTTAAAGCACTCTTGTAAATACCATACGTGTTGAACGCTTTTTCTGTTACTATCCGATAAAGGTTTGTACTCACTGAACTTATTTTGAGGTAGTTTTTATGATTCGGGTATCATCTAACTCATTCGGTACACTAAAATTTTCTTTTCCTTTTTTTTTTTTTTTTGCAAAAGTATAATGATAGATTATAATAACCAAGCACATTTTTCTTCGACATTACTTTTTTTTCTTAATCAGTAAAGGGATTTTTTTCAGACTTTTGAAGACAGATGAGAAAAAGAACAAAACTCGTGTCCTTTATTCCGTTTAACAACCATGGCAGATGTTCCTGCTTTTCTCTCTAGTTAAAGATATTAATGGCACCATTTAATGCATTAGCATAACGGCGTAATCGTAAAAGGCCATTATTCATAAGCTGGCATGCCCTATAAGTGAAGTTCATTAATAATGCTTGAAGAGTAATTCCATCTACAGCGGAGTGAAAGCTGCCAATAATTTGGATTACCCCGCGTGCCATTTTGGAACTTAATATGTTTTCTGGCATTAAATTTACCCTGCGTTTTGATAATAGTGCTATATTTCATGTAATTGCGTTAAATCCCGTTTGGACGTTCGCTCCACACAGATAAAAAGCTTTTTGAAATTTCTTTAGTGGATAACTCACATAAAAAGGCTTATTTTGCGTCTTGTATGAAAAAAATTCTGCCTTCTCTCTCTTTTTTTCTGTATCTCTCTATCTTTCTCTTTTTTTTCTTTTTTACTCCTATCTCTCACTCTTTCTTTTTCCTTTTCTCTATTTTCCTCTCTTTTTTACTCTTTCTCTCACTCTCTTTTTCACTTTCTACCCTTTTTTCTCTATACTCTATCTATTACATCTTTTTTACTCTCTTTTTCTTATTCTCGATCTTTCTCTCTCTTCTGTCTCAATCTTTCTTCCTCTCTTCTCTGTGTCTCAAGCTTTCTTTCTCTCTCTCTCTTCTGTCTCAATCTTTTTTCTCTGTCTTTCTCTCTCTCTCTGTTGTCTCAATCTTTCTTTCTCTGTCTTTCTCTCTCTATCTTTATATTTCTTAATCTTTTTCTCTCACTCTCTTTTCTGTCTCTCTTTCTCTTTTTTTCTGTCTCGATCTTTTGTCTCTTTATATATATATTGTTTACTAAATACAAGAAATATCGTGGCATATACATGCTTTGCTGTACTTTTAATTTTTCATTTATTTACTTTTCAAGCTAACTAAGTATGCTATTTTGGAATGAAAACTAAATCTTATTTGTTTTTCATTATTTGCACTCTAAAATCTTCCATCATAAATTATTATTATTAGAAATTTATTAACCCATATTAGCTTTAAGCCGTTCTGTAAATATGTCCAAATTTTTTTTATATATTTAACAACGATAATTGTAGGTTTATTTGCAACTTAATTCAATTTTCGAAATTCTTTTATATACTTTTATGTTATATTTTTACATATCTATTATTTTTAAACTTCATCTACTTTGATTGAGTCTTTGACAGAATGAATGCATTCATTACAAATTATAAAAATAAAGTTTACAATAAATGGTGAATTTTTATTCGAAATTTATAAATCTTGTTAAATATATTATGTTATTATATAAGTATTATTTATTTTTTGAAAATAAAATAGAATGGTGGAGATTTGATTGAACAAATGAGACTTTGGAATAATTTTTGTTTCCGTTTAAAAAAAAAAAAGTAAAATGAATAATAATAAAGAATTTTTTCATATTTTAAAAAAATTCGGGAAGAGAGCAGTGAATACAATTTTGGAGATACATTTTCAGAAAACAAACAACTAAACTTGATTGGAAAATGTTCAACTTTATAAAAATTCCTATTTATAAAATATTTTTTTTGTATCGCATACACGTAAAGGCTTAAATAACCATATAATTTTTTAACAAATATAGTTTCTAGTGAAAAAATATAACTGAAAGTTATTTATTGAACACACATCCCCACAAAACACACACACACACACACACACACATATATATATATACAAAAATATACATACAAATATTAAATTTTCACGAAAGATAGTAAATCATGTATATTAAATCACAACTTGTTTTTTTCAGCATTCTTTTTAGAATTATTTTTAAAAAAATGTTTTTATAATTTAGTTATTATTTTACATTTAGTTTAATAGTGCTTTTATGATTTCATAAACTATTTCATTTTACAGCGTTCTGAGGATGACAATGCTTTTTTCCCTATGAAAAATGGTTTATTCGATGGTGTAGATATAGATCCGGTTGACACTTGGAGAGTAAGTATACTTTGATGTTTTTAAAGCTATTATTTATTTCAACTAAATACAACTGATATTTGATTGATTGCTAAAAGGAGAACAGTTAAGAAATCGTTGAAAATAGCAATAAGTTTGCAGAGACTTAACGTATAGTTAAGAATAAGAAATGGAGGAGAAACAATGATTTTTTAAAGGAACATTAACTTATATTTTTTAAATGAATTGCTTGTACTTTCGATATTTATTCAGCCTAACAAAAATCGTTTGGTAAATGCATTATTTTTAATCAAGTAATTTTAAAAACAAAATCTTATTCTTTCAAACGAAATAAAAATAAAATTTATAATCTCGTCATATTATAAACTAGCTGTTACCCGCGACTTCGTTCACGTAGAAATTTACAAAAAAGTGTTTTGTTCAATTCACAGATCTTACGAAAACTTAATAATTCTGTATTCCACGTTAAGAAATACATACACGCTATATATATAGAGAGAGAGAGAGTTTAATGTCATTTTTTACTTTGAGAATCAATGTTTTGTTTTTATATTTTTGTGTTCTTTCTGCTTTTTGGTGTTTATTGTTTTATTTTTTTTATTTTCTTTGTTTTTTGTTAAATTTTGTGTGGTTTTTTTCGTATAAATTTATTGAACATCCTCTCTATATACAGTATTAAATTTATTGAAAAATCTCTTTATATACAATATTTGGTGTACGATTTTCTTGAGCTAAAACAAAAACGCCAGTGGCATTCCTCGCACGTAAACATGCCACGTATAGTTGGCCATGTGAAAAGCAACTCTTAGTTAAATCTATGTCAACTTTGCTTAACGTTTGCCCTTGTGACTTGTTAATTGTCATAGCAAAGCTGACACTTACAGGGAATTGTAGTCTTTTGAATTCAAACGGGAAATTCGATGGTATTATGGGAATTCGTGGTATAAGTACTATGTTACCTTTTCCGCATCCGGATATTATACGACCTTCTATAACATTTCTTTGCAATGACACTACTCGCAACCTAGTACCATTGCAAAGTTTTGGTGGGTTTAAATTACTTAGTAGTATGATGGGAACGCCAATCTTAAGTTCTAGCTTGTGAGGAGGTAGACCAGGCACAATTATACTGTTTAAAAATTCTGTTGGATAACTAACCGTTTCGTCCGGATTGTAAACTGCATTGATGGAAAGGTATGTTTGTGATTCAACAGGAAGCTTATTTAACATGCGCTGATTAAGCGCAGTAACCTGGTCGTTTATAGGTGCTAAAATGGATCTTTCACACAACCACGAATCTTCTTTTATATTGAGATTGTGAACATCATCATAAATGCTATGTTTTTTTATCAAAATCTGAAATATTTTCATGAATAAAAACCTAACAATGTTTAACATCGATTTCTAATTATTATACTTAAAGTTCAGCTGTTAAAGTTTAAAACAGCTTAAATATAACGAATTAAAAAAACTCACAATTAAGAAATTAAGAACAATTTGAATTATTTTAGAAACAACTACCTACGCAGTTAACTAAATAAAATAACCTAAGAGTAATTTATCAAAATCTGAATTATTTTCATGAATAAAAACCTAACAATGTTTAACATTGATTTCTAATTATTATACTTAAAGTTCAGCTGTTAAAGTTTAAAACAGCTTAAATATAACGAATGAAAAAAACTCACAATTAAGAAATTAAGAACAATTTGAATTAAGAAAAACAGAGAGGTAGAAAAATGAAAGATGCCTTGAAAATTATTATTCTTCGATTACAATATAAATATTAAGCAAATAATAACTATTGTTTAAATGTGACTAAGAATGTAAATAAAAAAAAGAGAAAGGATTAAAACTTATCAATTTTTTGTTTCTTGCATTGCATTTTGCTTATGAAGCCGTGATTTATTATTTTAAAAGTGCATCCGAAACAGCCGATGCTCTACTTAACTGAACAGTGAGATAACTATCATAAAAAAAAATTATGGCACCTGTCAGCGAATTATGATGTGCGCGTAACACTGTTATGTCTCATGAAGAGCATCGGTCGCCAGTAACCAAAACAACGACTTCATTAGCTCAGCTTGGCGTTCATCTTGGCGTTCAATTTGGCGTTCATCTTGGCATTCAGTTTCACGTTCACCCGTATAGTTTCCGTTCCCGTAAGAATACGGGAATAAAATATAGCCTATGTTACTCCCCGTTAATGTAGCTTTCCATTAGTGAAAGAATTTTTAAAATCGCACCAGCCGTTTCCGAGATTAGCCGGAACAAACAGACAGACAGACAGACAGACAGATAGACAGACAGACAGACAGACAGACAGACAGACAGACAGACAGACAGACAAAAATTTTAAAAATTGGTTTTTTGTTATGAGTACCGTATATACTTTTAGTGCATTAAGTAAAAAGCTGCTAATTTGAAATTACAAACAGACACTTCAATTTTATTTATTTGTATAGATAAAAATGTTTTTCGAATTTATTATGTGTTTTTTAAATTAGTAATTCGAACAGAAGTTCTAAGAACGGCATTTGATACGAATAATTCATATTTTTTTTCTACGTAGAATTTTGCAATGATATTTTTTTTTAACTAAGTTATAATTTCATGCTAAATATTAAATAATACTTATATCAGTTTACTCAACAATCTATTAAAGATAGATTTATATATTTTCCCTTTTCTCTTAAAATGATTTTCAAAGCCATTTCAGATAGCTTAATAACAAACCACTAGAAATTATCCATTGCCAAAACAGGATATAAAGATATTAGACTTCAGATAATGGAGAACGATTTGTGGTTGTTTTGGGAACAATAAATGCAATTGTTCGGATCATAATTACTTTCTTCAGCCTTGTTGCCAGATTGTGGATTCCCTATTCTGTGATTCTATTTCATAATAGGGTCATTTCCAGTGTACACTGTGGATGACTTTTTGCTATCAAAAACTAATTTGGAGCCTTTTTTAAGTAAAATCTGAGAGGAAAGTGAAACTTCTTTTTGCTTTATTTATTTATATTTATCCATTATCACAAAGAATACACGATCTTTTCATGGATTACGAAAAAGCCTAATTGGTACAGTTACGGTTTAGTTTTTGCCAAAGATCACGTGCTTAAATTTATTTAATGCAATAATAATAAAAAATGTTGTTTTTTTTTTGGTCTCTGTTTTATACGTTTATGTTCTTAAGTTAAGCCGTACACAATATCATTATTTTAAAATGAAATACTGCTTTAAATATCAACTTTTCTCTCGATAATGGTTCAGTATTGTAAAATTCATCTCCATTAGCATTTGTGAAGCTTTAAAGCGATATTTATTCAAATTATCTATTTTTTAAGATTTTATTGTATGATACATGCAATCGTAAAATCTCGTTTTCCAGAATTTTACAATATTTTAATTAAATGCAATAATGCTTATAGAAATTATTTTGTATTAATTTCTATATCCATCTCGTGTTTTTCCTCCAACTCTTCCAAATTAATTTTTGAATAGTTTTTTAATATTAATGCTTTAATGTTTTTCTCATCTTTTGTTGAGAATACTAACATGTTTTTTGGTACTTACGTAGTATACGGTCAACCGATTTCGCCGAATCAAAAGATGCCACCATTTCAAAAAATATCGCCAAATGCTGTCAACGTTATTATAATAATGTTCGAACATGAGCGGGAACGGTTTCCGATCTTGGCCGCATATTGCGGCATTTGGCAACGAGTTTTGATTTGATAAAATTAGTCGACAGTTTAATACGTAAGTACCAAGTTTTTGAACACTACGTAGACTTGTAAAGAAAAAGCTTCTGAAAACAAAAAAAAGTCAATCTCAGTTTAATTTCTGCTTTACAATTCTAAATCTTTTTTGCTAAAAAATATAACTTTACAGATTTTTTCAAATAGTCATGATGGAACTATTATTATTTGTAAGAATTTTTTTCTTCTCAATTAAGAATTATCTTTAAGACAAAGTAATTTTTTTGGAATAATAACGCATATTTTTAGTAAATATTAAGTAAATAAGCAAATATTTATTGGAATAACAAATTTTTTAAACGTTTTTTTTGAAAAAAAGTAAAGAACTATAATTTTTTCTGAATTTTGTAATTATATTTTTCGCAATTATCTTTTAAAGTGTTTTAATTTTCCATTTACAGGCTATGGAAAATCTTGTAGACCAAGGCTTAGTGAAATCAATTGGAATTTCCAATTTCAACAGCGAACAAATACAAAGAGTATACGACTCTGCTCGCATCAAACCAGCAGTTTTGCAAGTAAGTATAACACATTTTCAAATAACCCAAAATTAAATTTTTTCATTCATATTTCCCGTTTTGTCGGAGATAAAAACATATTTTGTCGTAAAAAAGTATTTATTTCTGAAGTTTTTTTACTGCCATAGAGATAAGATAACTACTTCCTGGCGTAAACGAACAATTTGACTAGAAGAAGGGAGAGAAAAAAAAAACCTTGAAGAAATGCGTAAAAAAGCCTTTTAACCTCAAACATAGTTGGTGAACTGTGAGCCAAAAACCCGATAAAAACCTTTTCTGATAAGAATAAGTTTTTTCCGGCGTATTTTTTTATTCTTTAACTGGCAAATAAAGTAATTGCAAGTTCGTGGCAGAACATTCGAATTTTTCTGTTTCTCAAATACAGTGAGCGTTCTTCTAAAAAGAATGCAAGTTCATTCATTCATTCCCCTTATCTTTTACGTTCATTAATTCCTTTTAAGAGTTCAGTTAATGAATGATAAATAAATACACAAGAGGAATTCTGAATTTAAAGGGAAAAAAGACGTGTCGTGTCTGTGATGATATTAATCAACTTGGGAGTACTGTAAAAGCAAGAACTTCAAGAATGGAAAAAAAGAAAGGATAATTAAAACAGATTTCGGCTTATTAATTAGTTTTCCAAATCTCTTGACATTTCTCCAAAGGAAAAATGTAATTTTGAAGTCAGTTATTCGTCTCGGATTTAAAAAGCGAATTTTTGTCTGTGTCAACGAGAAATGAAGTGAAGTGAGGAATGTGGACCTTATTATTGTTAATTTATTTGCAAAAGAATATTGTCGTATAATTTTCAGACATTGTTAGTACAGGAATGTGTTTCTTTTTCATAAGAATTTAGAAAAATTTTATTCTCAAAGGAGGAATACTAATATTACTTTTAAAAAAAAAGAGAGATTTTTTGACTAAAAGTGAAACTACACACTCTTTGTACTAATTAATATTGATTTAGTTTTTGTTGTCTGTTGCAAATATCATTAAATTAATTGATCTAACTATTTAAAAAAACACAGAATATCATATTAATTTGGTTAATTAATATAATATTGTCTATCAATTTTAAAGCTCTCATTAAATTTTTGTCACTAATCTATCTAGGAAGATCTATGCTTCTTTTTTTTAAAAAAATGTCGTAATTTATAATTTTTATGCTATATATTATTTAAATAATCATGCAATGATTTACTATATGAAAATTTGAATAATTTATTCTAAAGATTTTGAAAGGTTGACATTGTTTTCTTAAAAATAAATCCTCTTAAGTAAATAAGCATATTTTTGAAGAAGAAAAAAAAAAACGCCGCATTTTTTTTGCTTTAAGGAAGAAAGCCGCTGATGGAAAAAAAAACATTTTGGACTTTGAAGAAACAATTTTTTGTAATTTATTGTCATGCAAAAAAATCTTGCAGAAGAATAAAAATAGTTGAAAAGAAGGAAAGAATTCTAAAATTACATCGTTTAAAAATTATTGTAGAATTAAGAAAATATATATAGAATATTGTGTTTTCGAAAGATTTTTCCATGGTGGTCGTACTGGAGTAAAAAGTTACAAGAAAATACTTTGATACTTTCGAAACCACGAGACAAAAATGGCGGTTTCAAATTTGCTTCAGTATTCATATAATTTCCCATATGTGTGTTATTTAAGTTTTGTTAACAAATACTTAATTTTACATGAGCTTATTTGAGTCAATGAAAGTTTTTAAAAAATGAATTTGTAATCGAAAAATTTTACGCGGAAGCGCAAATTTACATCAAAGTAATCTGCATTTGCGGTATCGTTTGCTCTAACTGATATATTTTATGTTAAAAATTAATTGCAACTTTTAAAATACTGCATCCTTCTTTTATTCCTTTGAATCAAATATATTTTTTAAAGATTAGAACAATCTTTACAACTAGCATTTATGATGATTTTATTTGCATTTAATATTGTTCTATATTCTTGCAGAAATATTTGTTTCACATTTATTTCGTGGAAGTGATGTATATAATATGGAACGAAATATTTGCTTCTCATCCTGATTTGATCTTTCAAGTTGTTCCCAATGCTGAGTCACTATCACATGTTATAATATTCACCACGAGATGATTTTTTTTATTGGAAAGGTCTTGACCAAATTTTAGATTATTTTGATTGTGTTATTGAATATATATGAGTTTTGAAAAAGATAACATAATGCTGTGCTTAAAATTACTCCAGACCAGAATAAATATTCAGGTTGGTTCAAGTAGAATGCCATATATTTGCATTAAAGTCAAGTGGCATAGATCAAACTGAAAGGACTATTATCATTTACTTTCTGATAACAATAAGAAGCAAATCGATATCGATTTTTCCCTTTTATAAAAAAATAAGTCAAAAGAGCACAAAACGTAGTATTGATTTTGAATGATATTATATTCGGGAATTTACTCTGTTTTGATTAAATATAATTTCGTATATGCTAAAAAAAGTTTCTTAATGGAAAGTTCCATTCCTTGCGATCTGCCTTGGTCTGTCAATGTCACTAACTTTAGCATTAAAACTGGATATGACTACCTCACGAAAAACCTGTGCATGTTTGGTTTAGTAGATTCCCCAGATTATCCTTTATGTAATGCTACAGAAATTTGCGGAGAACATTTGGTGTATTGTTCTGGACTCGCCGACGTAGCAGCAACTGATGCTAAAAAAATTATTGTAGATTCTATCATGTGTCTGAACTGTGTGTATTGTGCTGCCGTCATAAAATTAATGGCGGCCATTCCCAAGTCGGGTGTAAGATCAAAGTGTTCTTCAAAAAGCGTATATTTGGACCAATAACATAAGCCCCAATTTATATATAGACCACCCGGTTTGAATACTTTGGATGATTAACTTTAATAAATATTGTTACTATTTTTAGGGATTTAAAATTTTATCCAAAACACATACACACTAGCACTTGATAACACAAATATTTATTTTTTTAGAGCTTAAACATTAAAAAAGAAAAGGAAATGTGTAACATTTAAATTTATATTTCCTTGAAGTATGTTAAATATGTCGTAATTTGTCAAGACTTATCAAACACGTCCAGAATAACATGTTTATTCATTATATACTTATATGTGTATAGGGTACTCTTTTGTTAAATACAACACTAGTTTTAAAAAAGAACGGGGGAAAAGACATGAGGGAATGAATTTTTCGATATTTCAGCAAACATTTGGTTCCAGTATGTTATAAAATAAAATATTTACGTTATAAAACTGATGTATGTGATCTCTCAAAAAATGTTACAATAGTATTCATATTAAAGCATAAACATATATCATGCCTCACAGACTGCATAACATTGTTGACATCTTCAATTGGAAAACGGACAACAGGAGATCTCTCATCCGTAAAAGAATCACTCTAACTGTCAGAATACAGTCAGCTGTCTGATATTTACTTCGGAGCATAAAAAGTATAACACAGTCTGAAACGCTGTGCTTCGAGAATTTTTGTTTTTGCAAAAGTATTTTCGACTCTAGGGAACTCTTGAACAATTCAAAACCTGCATATTTTTCATGTTTTTGCTTTAAAAACATAGTGAAGCATTATTTTCAGAGAAGTTATTCAAATTTTAAAGCAAGAAAACATTTCCTAAAAAAGATAGGAATGAAAAAAAAAGTTTTGAAATTTTTTACCATATTTGCAGTTTGTTCAAAAATCCAGTTTAATCACTTTAGAAAATGCAGGGTTATTCATAATTCCCTCCGGAGCTTCGAAGTTGTATACAAAAAAAATAAATTATAGTTTAAAAAAACTAAAAAACACCCTTTTATAGTTAATCGAACTAAGTTGTAACTTAATCTTTTAGTCGCCAAATCTGGAAATGGGATCCGAAATTAGTCGCCAAATGCGGGATGGGATCTGAAAATGGGAAATCGTTAGTCCTGATGAAACAGTCCTGATTAGAATAATGGAACAAAATTATGAAACTATTGTATTGTCATCGGTCCTGGACAAGTGAGCAAAATTTCGAATTCATCTGACCTTTTAAAGTGGGTAAAAATTGAGTTCAAAGATTCCGTTACATACAAATGAAGCTAAAAAAGGACGTTGAAAAAAACTAAGATAAATACAGCAAAAAAGAACATTTGAGAGAAAAAAAATCAAATTTTATTTACACACTTTACAGGTGTTCTCATGTGTGAAACCTTGGTTACACGGCATACAGCAATGTGATAGTTCAGTTCCTGCCACACTCCACTCAACAGGATACTAGGATACTATCAACTTTATTGACTGCAGGTGTTATCCTTTCCGTGTTATCCGAAAACTTAAGACCATGCTCTCGTACCTCTTTTGCTGCTTGATGTAGCAGAACTACATGAAAGGATAACACGTGCTGTCAATAGCGTTGACAGTACCATGTTGAGAAGAGTGTGGCAGGAACTGAACTATCGCATTTTGATGTATGTTGTGTAACTAAGAGAGAGAGAGAGAGAGATTTCACACACACAGAGAACACCTGTGAAGTATGTATAGGAATTGGTCTGTATTCTTTCAAATTATCCTTTTTTGTTGTATTCGTCTTAGTTTTTTTACTACAGCTCATCTAAACCTGAGGAAGATTTGCGAATAACCCTGTATCTAATTTTAAACTAAGTGTCCAACTATGAACTACTGCCAATAAAATGTTTCACTCCTAAATATAAATAAAAGCTGTAAATCAGGACTGAAGAGCTTCGGTAGCCTGCACGGAGTACGGGTAAACCAGTTAAGGGGTTAATAAATCATTTCTTATGCAATACGTTTAAAAAAGGCTATTAAGGGCACAAAATATCCCAAAACTTATTAGCCGTTCAGAGATTAAGGAGTATCATTTATTCAAATGAATATTTGCAGCGCAATTTGACTATAACTCGATGTAAAGGGTCCAAAATTTTTCGAAGTCCAAAAGGTCCGTGAAAAATCAATACACTATTGATCGCAGTAGGCTACTTGGAACGTAGAGAAAACGTGGTCTAATTTACATGGAATATATATAAAACAGGTACATTCAGGTATGCTGGAATAGAAACATATAAATACAAGGATCATGTTGTAAAAGGTTAGCAATTATATAAATTCTAATTACTTTAACAGTCTTATCACATGAATTCACCACATGTATGCATACGTCAGTTAGGCCATTGAAAGATAAAAATGGAAATGTTACAGTAAAGTTTAAAGTGTTTAATATTTTTTTTTACTTTTCAATTACCGTAAAATCCGGCGTACAAAGCGCACCTATACTTTCAAGTTTAATTTTAATGCATATTTGCCATACAACGTGCACCCCCTTTTTATGAAGAAACTTGAAATGTACGTGTAAAATGCTTTTATGTTTTGAAGTGATTTAATCGAGGTATTATTTTAGGCTTTTGAAAAAAATAGTATACTTTTAGAGCTACAATCTTTTAAGTTCAACAGGAATGTAATTTTTTTTTTTAAAAAATGAACAATATTTCATTCTATGTAGGTTTGATTTCTTATGCTCATTTTTTTTGTTTTTTTATTTTTATTTTTAAAGCAATAATTTTTATACCCAGCTTTATAACGCTCACCCGTAAATTTCGATCTTATTTTTTGTGTTCACAGTGCACGTTATAAGCCGGATTTTACGGTAAGTAAATACAATTTATTTTTTTCTAAAAAAACAACCCTTTTTTTAATAATATAAGAAAAGCTTATATTTAATCAAATGTGATTGGACTGTATTTTAACTTAGAATATTGGCATAAAGATTTTTTAATGCGTACAAGGAGTTAAATGTGTTTAATTTGTGTGTCCTTTATTTAAACGACACACAATCAAATATAATATTGCTTAAATTTTTAAACGATAGTCAAATTAATACAGTAATTATTATTTCAGTGTCACTTAAAACATATTTTTAAATTTGAAAATTTGATAGATAAATATTAATTTACTCGCAATTATACCAAACGCAATTTTATTTTTACTTTGAATAATTCCCAACACACACATATATATATACTAGCTGGTATACCCGTGCGAAGAACGGGTGAGTTGAAAAATTAACAATACAGATTGAAGGATAAAGAAGTTTTTTATGAGTTAATTTTATGTAAATTGCAAATTAAACAAAAATAAGCTTTTTGCATATCTCACCTGAACAAACAAAACCATATTTGTTAAATTTTAAGTCTGTAGATCTAATAGCAGATAAAAAGATTTTTTTTTAAATTTATAACGCCCCGTAACTCTCTTGTGGGTCTATTTTTGAAAACACCTTCCTAAGCTGATCTCTGCTCAGCAAAAGTAACACATTCTTACAAATTTTGTGTAAATAGTGTAAATAATTTATATCTGGATGTGTATACGTTAATATTACTTTCTGTTGTATTTATTTTATGTTAAAATTGTAATATTCGCAACAACGCCGTTCCTTACATTATAATGGTGATTTAAATGGATACATAGAGAAATGTTGGCAATAGAGCCAAGTTGGCATCATTTTTTGCGAACATGTTGGCAATTTGGCGATTGATTGGACGGTGCAGAAGTTGATATGCTGTCGCGCCACCTGGTGGGCAGCTGCAACAAAGATGATAGGACAAAACCCTTCCTCGCAGAAAAATACATATACGTGCCAATTTTCATAGTGATCGGTTGAAGGGAGTATTTTATATATATAGATATATCTTTTTATGAGAAAGATTTCGGTGCCATTTAGAGAGTTTTCCATATTTTTCTTTTCTTATTTTTTTTATTTCTATGGCTACCAATTGACGAGGAATCAGTATTGTGTAGTTAGAGTATGTATTAATCAAATTAGTAATGGTGTCAAGGATATATTAATAGAAATCCCTTGATTTATTATTTATTCTAATCATAATGACCTTAAAAAAGTTTTGTATAAGAAAATCTTAAATATAGAAGTATCACATAACTGATTCTTATGAGTTTCGGAAGTTTTAACTGTAACGTGTAATCAAAGAATTTTGTTTAACTGAAGAATTAAATACAAAATTAAATGTATTAGTTGAAAGAAAATAATATCTTCTGTTCTGAGTGGAATTATTTAAGGCGAGGATAGCTCAAGGGTCTCAGTAGCCTATTGCCTATAGTCACGAACTTGTGGCCGAAGTGTCATGAGTTCGAGCCCTAGTGCCACTGAAGGCCCACCGTGTAGAAGGGCGGCTGCCCATTAAATCTATCCAGGCTCAAAGTCCTTTCTTTGGTGTGATCAGATCATGGGAGTTTTTGAAGAAGGGGAAGGGTGATAGCTCAGGTGTCGTCCTCGTCACTTAGTCGAGACTCAAAATTACGAGGTCCGTCAACAATAGCTCTTGTGTTGCTTTATAGTGTGACGTTAATAAACACGCATTTGAGAGTCAAGGAACCCTCATGTGACAAAAAGTTATGATTTCTCAAGTTCTAGTTTAAATGGTTAAGACAGGATTTATTTAGTATTTAAGGTTAATTTTATTTGTTTCATATCACATGAACGTTTTAATATATTTTTCATTATCTTGAAAAAAGTTTTCTTTCGTTCATAACGAAATTTTCTCTTAAAAATCAACTATACGAATTTTTGCCTTGTTAATATTATTTTACTTTTCCGGAGGATTTTGTCTGATAACTATTTCGTAAAATGTAAAACGAGCAAAAATTTAATGTAAATTTCTAAGTATTTACAGCAAGATTTCATCCCAATCTTAAAATAACTTAAAACCTACATAATTTCCCCCCTAAACCTTCTCCGCATTCAGCGACATCTCATCAAAAATGACACGACCTACTTCTATTAAATATATGATGAAAAGTTTCATCAATTAACTGTCGAAACTGTTGCCATCGCAGTTTCTAAAATTCCTCCCACTTTTACGCTGAGTTGGATACTTTTTGGATGCGTTAGTCATTTGGAGAATTTGACCCTAATTTGGCCTGGCTGAAATATGATGGGGTAAGATTCGTTTTGGCACCTCCCCTTCAGTCATCAAATTTTCAAGGTCAAGCGTTTAACGATCGTTTGCCGCTTCCTACTGAAGTGACTCGCGGTTTGAAACTTCAAGGATAAATTACAAAGGTATAGTTACAAAGAGATTTAAAATTCTACGTCTCTCATAATTCGGATTTTTCCTGTTCCGTGCGAAAGGAATTATCACGTGTGAAGGGGCTAGTTATAAATTTAACTAAAGACTGAATTTCATACTCACACATGTGTTCGGAGGAAGTAGATGTATAGAAATTGATGTTTTTTTTCAATTTCTACTATTAGTTTGCCCTCTCTCTATCTCCTATATATATATATATATATATATACAAACAAGATATCAATCATTGGCATGGTCAAGTAATTTTAGCGCGTTTTTCACATGTTGTATTTTAAAATAATGCAACTAATGGACTTTGTACTAACAGAAAGTAGTACTGTACTAAAGGGGAAAAAATTTTAAAATGATTAAATTTAAATATGATTCGGCTCATCTAGGGCACAAATGCGACCAAATGACGAAAACCCGAGGTCAATTGGTTGCTTATTGGCTGAGAAAAAGGTACGACAAAATATGGAGCGAAGACGAAGACGAAATTTGCGTCCTAATAGCGCTTTTTTTACACTACGTGAAAAACGCGCTAAAAAGTTATATACCTAAGATAACTATAATCATGATAGAATAGATTTAGCCACAGAAATACTAGAGCAAACCTTAGGAACCTGGGCCTTATATATATAGGAACCAGGATTGCAGGTTTAAACAATGTTTTTCGGCCAACCAACCTTCACCTGAATTTGCCAATACTCTGGGCCATAGGGAAAGCAAGAAATTTCTAGAGAAGAGTTTAACTATTATTATAAATAAAACCATAATCTATTAATGTAAAACGATAATATTATAGTCTGTAATAATTACTAAAATATTTTAAAATCAAAGTTAAAACTATTAGATAAAGACTTACCACGTGAGTACTACAAAACGTATCCCGGGCTATAGACAATAACAGTAACGCATAAAATTATTAAGTTTTGATAAAATAATATTAATACTATATATATATATATATATATATCTTGTTCAAATTTTTAGTTATTAATAAAATACTTTCTATTCATCCATTCAAGTTCAAATACATTTTCTGAACTTGTAGTGGATGATACACTTACACTTTTTTTTAAATATTAATTCATTAATTAAATTAAAAATGGATAAATAGTAACAAAAATAATAGTCAAACAGCATATATAGAAAAGAAAATCATTCGTTATGCTCCAGTAACGCAATGGACAGAGTGTTGGACTTCGAAGTCGTGGGTTCGAATCCCACCTGGGATGGCGTAATTTCTGAGAATGTGATTTCTTTTTTTACTATACTATTTTCTTAGAATAATTAAATTTAATTAATGAAAAATAGTAACAAACAAAACAAAACAAAAATAGTCCAACATCATATATAGAAAGGAAAATGGAAAAATTGCAAGGAAAATCGCTTTTTATTTTGTCACTTAATATTGTGATTCTGTCATATGTATGTACATATTTGTATTTATTGTAACTATTTAATAAAAAGTAACTAAAATAAAAAAATTTCTTTGTTGACCTAAGTAGGAATTGACTTAAAAAAAATTATATTACTTATTTACGATATTGATTACACACACAAAATCGTTTTTTTTAAAAATACAATAATACCCCGAACATACGCGATAGGTGGGACTGATTGATAACAGCATAAGTCGAAGATTTTTCTTCTCCCATAAAAATTTTTCAGAGCATGCTGATTTTTTTGTTTATTCCTTGTTTTGTTGAAAAATACGCTCTTCATTGGAGTCTATATTTTCTAAAATTTTAAACCCTTTTTCAAATAAACCTCCCCGAGGCCTTCTGTCAAATTCCCAACCGTCATTCGACCTTCTGATTGAACTGGGTTTTAAGCCTCGAAGTTCTTCTATGCCTCGTTCTAGCTCATGCATTTCTATGAGCTCATCAATTGCCAGTTCCTGATTGTGGGAGCACATCAGTTCTTGAACGTCATCACTATCCACTTCTAAATTTATTTCTCTGGAAAGATCAACAACTTGTTTAATCATATTACCAATTTTACCAATTCTTTTTTCTCAAACAAAAAATGGATGTACGAAATTTGAAAATCGCGTAACTTCAGATTCGTGTAAGTCGGAGTAGCGTAAGTCGAGGTATTACTGTAATTAAAAACCTGTATGTTCATTATGGTGGATCACGTGTTTATATGGAGGAAAATAATATTATTAATCAGAATCTATGCGGAAAGCATGTTCTATGCATAGAGATTAGGAGGGGAAAAATTTTTAATTTAATAATGCACAAAAGGGTTCAATTTACGAAAAAAACGAAAAAAGACTTCATTTCGGTTCGATGATTTTTAAACTCAAAATAAAATTATTTTTCTGCTTCGATACTGTACACTTAGAAGTTAACAGAAGAAACACTGCTATATTTTACAAAGAGATAGAACTTTTTCCACTTTATGTTTAATCATTTCGTTTAATTACACTAATCATAAATTCAAAGCTTATTGTTTTGTTTTGATTTCAGGTAGAATGCCACGCATATCTGCCACAATTTGAATTACAAGATCTTTGCAAGAAATTGAAAATAGCTCTTACCGCTTACTCACCCATTGGAGCACCCGGGCAACAAAGGTAAATTACAGATGCTTTCATAGCTGTGATGATTAAAAATGCAATATTTAACCTATTTATGTGGAAATTAAATTAATTTAAAATTAGATTAAATCTTTAATCATTTTTGTTTTTGTACTTGTAGTAGCACTTATGAATAGATTATGATTTGATAATGATGTAAAACACTCCATTTTTTTTCATTTTAATTACAGGGACAAAGAATACCAACTGATATCTGATCCAGCTCTTCAGCCCCTTTGCGAAAAGTATGGGAAATCACCTGCTCAGGTAATTAAGCTTTCATCACGAAATGTACTTGATTTTATGTGTAATAGATACAAATACAATAGATACTGTCAGTCAAAATATTTTTGCTCATGATTTTTTAAGAGAATCTTTTCAGCTTATAAAATCAGATTCGATATAGACATATATATTTGTAGTAACTACCTACACATAATCCAGCGTTGTATGGGATTTTCGAGTGTGCAACGCAGGGAAAATTTCGCCTCCCCTTCCCCTCTCGACGTCAACATTGGTCGGGTGATTTCTATATCTATGTCATTAAAACTCTTTTTTTAGAAAATTCTCCTTTTTCTCTTCCCTTTCAGACGTGTTTCTTTCCCCTCAGTTCAATTATTAGACCAGAAATTAGGGAAGGACTAAAGTGAATGCGTTAATTGTGGATTCGTATGAAGTTTTAACTTTTTAATGGCTTAGTTTTTAAGTTAAAATTTCCTAATTCCACGCATTGACAACAAACAGCAGTAATTTTTTAATACGAAATGTAAGGAAATAATAACATAAACATATCTTCGAAAAAGAATTTTAGACGAAAAGTAGACCCAAAAAATATTCAAATCCATGATTTTTAATTGAATTTTTCAATCTTCTGTCAAAACACAGATAATAAGGTTTGACACATGGGAAAACAATTTTGTGAAGTTATTTTCATAAATTGATAAGTTTAAGTCGAATTTCTGAATTCGTGTACATTTCCCATCTGACCTAACTTGTAGTTAATTCATTAAAAAACATGTCAAAAGAAATTAGTTTGCATATTAAACCAATGAAAAAAAAATACTTTTTAGAGATTTGAGATGTTAATCATTGAATTGATGATGTATGAAGTTAAGCAGAATCAAGTTTTTATTGTATATGATTCTACACTCAAGAGCCAAAACATTATGACCACTTCTACATTTTGCAATGAACTCGCCTGGATGACGTGGAAGGCACCTGATCAGGTGGAAATGGTATTTAACTGCTACTGGAGAGTCTGAAGAATCATTCTTTCGCTTACTTCTGTGTGTGATGGGAAAGGCTGCGGATCTAAGCGACTTTGATAGAGGGCAGATTGTAATGGCTCGAAGGCTCGGAACAAGTATTTCCGAAACTGCACGACTCATGGGTTATTCGCGATCTACAGTTCTTAGTACTTATGAAATGTGGATGAATGACTTTGAAACCAGCAGTAGACGACATGGTGTCGGACGTCCACACGCTATCAAAGAAAAAGGTCGTCAGAGACTGTCCAACATGGTGAAGCAAAATCGGAGCCAGACAGTGGCTCAGCTGACAGCCCAATACAATGCAGGGCTAAATAGAATAGTATCGGAGCACACTGTTCTGCGGATACTGTTGGATATGGGGCTACGCAGCAAACGTCCCACTCGTGTGCCTTTGCTGATCAAGCGTCATCCCCAACTGTGCCTGCGCTGGGCCCGGGACATCGCGACTGGTCCATGGATCAGTGGGAGAGAGTTGCCTGATCAGATGAATCACGGTTTTTCATTCATCACACCGATGACCGAGTCAGGATACGCCATCTTCCAGGCGAACAGTTGCTCCCTCAATGTACAGTATGTCATACACAGGCCGGTGGTGGCGGTATTATGCTTTTGGGGACGTTCTCTTGGGCGTCTATGGGACACGTGGTTGTGGTAGAGAAGGTCACGAATACTACAGGGTATCTGAACCTCATTGCGGACCAGTTGCACTCTTACATGGCCTCTGTTTTCCCAGCTGGAAATGGAATGTTCCAACAGGACAACGCCCCATGTCACAAGGCTAAAATTGTGTTGGAGTGGTTCCAGGAACATGATGCTGGATTCCAGTTAATGTCCTGGCCACCTAACTCACCGGATCTTAATCCGATAGAACACATTTGGGATGCCATAGAACCTCAGCTCAGAGTTCAACGACCACCAATTCGCAATATCTCGGATTTGCGTGACCGTTGCTTAAACATTTGGTACAATCTGTCTCCGGCCATCTACCAAGGACTTGTGGCATCCATGCCAAGGCGGTTTGAAGCTGTGTTGCGCGCCAAAGGTGGACCAACTCGTTATTGACAGGTGGTCATAATGTTTTGGCTCTTGAGTGTAAATAATTTCAGAAATGTATGGAATAAATGCTAATTTTTTAAAAATATTTGCATAAACTCTTCATAAATAAATAATCAGTTCCCCAACTGTACAAAATATAATTGCAATTTTATAATTGAACTACTTGTCCCCCTTTATGTAAAAGATTTTTAATAAAATTTTAAATCGCCTTTTTTACCTATCACACAAAATTATTTTTGGAAGAAAATCGAAGCTACAAAACAAGATAAAGTTAAAACCATGGAACACGCACATAAGCCCATGTAGTTATGCCTTTTTAAAAAAGAAATCCGTCCATTTTCCTTTTTAAGTCGCCCTCGAACTGATGTAGTAGTTTGTAAAATCCTTACCAACAGAGGATAATGTTTTTTAAGCATCTGTCTGGAAAGTTTTGTGGAAAGTCATCCGTCAAATTGAAAGGAGGCCGTTACGTTCGAACAGACGTTCGAAATCTTCTAAACTCGACGCATTCTTCTCTCGACCAAAAAATAGTTTGCTAGAAATGTTTTGAATGCTTTTAAGGATATTATATGTATGTAAAGTAGTATATATTTGAAGAATTCAAAGATTCTTGCCTTAGCAAACATGTTAGGAAAATACAAAATATTCATATTCTCTATGAGTTCGAAATTTCATTTTAGAGACGTTCGTTTATACCTTTTCTTTATCATAAAATTCCTCTTGAAAGAAAAGGGAAAGAGATTTTGCTAAAGCTAAAAGATGAGACTAGCATACAAGAAAGAAAATGAAAAATCGTTTTGATAAAAGACATGTATTACGTATACGAATCTTCTTTCTCATGCTGCTTAGAGAGCTGGAAAGCCAGATGGACCAAATGGTTCTATCAGTGGCTTTTACGAATCTGTTTTTCTTTTCCATAAAATGGGTTGAAGAAAAATGCTTTAAGTGAAAGTATTTTTCAGAAAAATTACTAGAAACGAATTAAATTATATATTTTTAGAGTTAATTTCGCTTATATTTATATAGTGTAGAATAATTAATGAATCTTTTTCTAAAAACGAAGAGAGTAGATTTAGTAGAAGCAAAATGGAAATGAACTATACGAAATTTAAAAAAACATATTTAGGGTATCAAACACAATATAATAAAATTATAAAATAATGTACCTTCTATTTCATATTCCAATGAATAGTAGAGTCCATTAGTTTAAGTTTATATTTAAACTATAACTTTTTATGTACACATATGGAAGGTCGTGGCGAGTGGTAGGCTTTCTTATAATTAATTATTGATCATTTTGCCGAGAATGGAGATTTGCCACGTAATGGACTAAATTCATGACGGTTACATGATAATATAAACACGTGTTCTACATCGAATTCAAAACGGACAATAAACTAGCTCGTATTTTTTATTCTATTTGTAAAACTTAAGTAAAATTTCAAATTGCATAATTGGGTAAAGATGCTCAAGAGTTATAAAAAGAAATTTCTGCAAAAAGATTTTGAAATTAAAGAAAAAAAGTCTTGTTCTATACATGCACTTTTAAATAAAGTGTGACAAATATTAATTTTTTTAAAAAAAAAGTTTCTGTAAAAAGCGTAATTTGGCAACAACGAAATGCATGAACTGAGTTGCTGAAAATAGATAATTCCATTTATCGTGACTATGACGTCACATGTGTTTTTGAACCTTATTGGCTAAAAATACGTGGTTCAAAATTATCATGTGATTATGACGTCACATGAATTTACTCCATTATCAAATAAACAATATCAGCTAATCGTATTACACTTGTGGTTGTGTATCAACCGTCGATTTTGCTTACATTCAAATTTTATATTCCTTAAATTATTTTAGTACTCTAAATATTTTTAATATATTTTCTTGTCTTTTGCTTTTCTTATAATTATTAAATGTATGCATAGTTTTCGTTTACAGTATAAATTTAAGCTTAATTTATGCTTCTGTTCTTTAGCCTCGTGTTTTGTGTTTTTGTATACTTTTAGGCTTAGTAATTAATTTGCCAGCCATGTGTTTCAAAAAATTAGGGATCGTTCAATGGGCTAAATTCATGTGACGTCATAGTCGCATGATAACCTGCAGCCACGTGGTTCCCACCAATCAGCTCATAAATTCATGTGACGTCATATTTATATCATAAATACAGTCACGAGTTTCCAGACAATTAGTTCATGTGCTTCACTGTTGCCAACTTTTGCTTATTGCAGAAGCTTTCTTTTAAAAAGTACATATCTGTCAACGATAATAATACACGTAGTTAAATAAAATGAGCTTAATTTTAAAAATACACGTATAATGTAAGGGTGTTTTTTTAAATTTAAATAAATTATTTGAAGAATTTTAACACGTAAACATCTTGAACCAATCATCGAGTTTTAAATGTTATCTAAACTTTACAAGTAGAACTACTAGTATATCAGTTTTTAATCAAAGGAGAACACGTGATTGCCTTTATCATGTGATCGTCATGAAATTAGTCCATTGAACAAAATTCTTTGTACTTAAAATTTAAGTGTTAAAGTGTAGAACAGGGGGAAGGGCTTGGCAGTATCAATTTTTTTTTTGGCGACTGAAATCGATCGCCAAGCAACTAAATTTAACGATACGTGTTTTTGGCGACCGGAATCGATAGTCAAGCAACATAATTTAGCGATAGGTGTTCCGAGAACTTACAAATTGTACAAAATAAAGAAATATTAATAGGAAATTTAAGAAAATATTTATAAAGCTATCATTAATGCAAAAAAATATAAATTGTATTTTTTTTAAGTTAAAGGAAAGAAAGGGTTTTCATTTTGCAAAATGATAATAGATGCAAATCCGAAAATGCCGCCAAAATACTCAATCGAATCAAACACGTGGGAATTTGTTGAACGTATCATGTGATTATGACGTCAGATCAATCGAGTCAATTACGACACAACACACAAAGTGCCGGCTGGGTGGCGTGGTTGGCTTGTTGCTGGCCTTCTGCACCCAAGGTTGCGGGTTCGACCCCGGCCCAAGTTGGTGGATTTTCATGATGCAGAAAATCGACAGCGGCCATATCGTATGATTATACGGCATGTAAAAGATCCCTAGATTATCTGTTTCTGTTTGGCTTGGATGCTCTCGGCAAAATTAAATCCTAGAACAGGTTCGCATCGTCAAGAGCTCAGGTGCCTCCCTTTATGGAGGAAACTGGGCGTCAAAATTGCTTGCTGTAATTGATATTGCCTATATGGTGCAGCGCTAAAAAGTGATACAGCTCCTGGGGAAAGTACTAGGTCTGCAAAGGTTTAAAATACCAATGCGCAGCCCCAATGAAAAAAAAACACAAAGTAGAAGCGACATGGTACAACTAAAACACGCGTGCGTTTTACATGACGAGGACAAGAAACAAGGCAAATTTTCTGGAGATCTTCGGTATTTATATGAAACACAGACCGGAAGTTCCAAAATTTACATGACTTCCGTGGACGGATCTTGTGATTGGTGGAAAGATATCGTACGGAGGTTATTACATAACGGACAATTGAAAAAATGCTGAGTACATAATTTTTGAAGCGTTAAATTTATGATTAAATCCCGTTAAGCGGGTAAACTACAGTTAATCATTTACGCGAGGGTCCTGAAGGGTCAGGAACAAAACAAATTAAAAAGTTTTTAAGATGAAGTTAACGTGAATTGTTACATTTCTTCGCCCCACTGCTCAGTATATTTTCTTACCTATTTAGTTAAAATTTTAGTGATTAGTGGTTTAAATATTATAATCGTATAAAACAAAACAACAATGATTTAGCATTAAATACCCTACAGAGCAGAGGGAGTTGAAATTTTGAAAAATATAACTTAGAACTTAGGACTTATTATGATAAGAAAAAGTCAATGAAACAAAATGCAAAACTATTTTGTTTTCTAAAGCTGTAATTATATACTGACTTAGGACAGTGAAGTAGGCTTAAGCTTGCTTCCTATAGGATCGTAACCTTCCTATTAAAGAAGAAAATTTAAACATAATAGTACAAGAAAATAATGAAGAATTCAGGCCATAAATGAACATAGTTAAGCCTAAAACAGTTCTTCTTCTGCTCTTTCAAATATACTATTCAGGTTCCAATAATAAACAAAAAAGGCAGTTAAATGTTTAAACGCAGAATAATTTTGAAGTAAACACGAAACAATATAATTAACCTAATATGAAACTTGCAGATCAGAATCTATGTAGATGACTTGTAATTATGATTTTGAATGAAGATAAACCCAAGTTAGCTTTTTTTCTACTCAAACATGTTGAAGTTTAATATGAAAAATATAGGAAATAACTCATGCGAAATTTAAATTAATAGTTATATTGGAAAAATAAATAGAACGAAGAAAATGTTCTTGTAAAAAAAAGAAAGATAATTCATTTTTTATAGATCTCTCCCGTCTATCAACCATTTTGAATTCGTGAAAATAATGTTGAATCTACGGATTTTCTATTTTTCTCCTCAAATTACATTTTCCCCCTTATACTTGTGTATTTTGAATGGTATAAAACAATTTCAAAGATGCAAAAAATAATGATAGTTTTTGTGAAATTACATTTCTTATCCACTTTTTTAAAAGAAGTTTTTGAGTATTTTCTGAGATGTGAAATGAATGATTAAAAAACTTTGCCAAAATATTTCCAAAGCCGCAGGAAAAATATAAACTGTCCCAAAACTTCCATTATGTGTTTTACTCCTACTGATGCACTTTTGTTTTGTTCAAATAAATGCAATAGTTTAAAGAAGGAAAACAGAAATTCCGTAGAATTCATATTACCTTCATACATTCAAAATGGCTGTTTAGACAGGAACCTTAAAATATCCAGTTTGCTTAAAAATTCATACTTCGTAACTTTTCTCTCTTTTCTCCGTCATGTTTGTTTTTAAAAATATGTTTGTTTCTTTAATTTTGTGACATTAAATAAAAAAATTTTGCTAAATTTAGATTTTTAAAATTCAAACAATATTTTTGGTACTTAAATGTTGTCACAACCGCATTGGCGACATTATATGAAACGAAGCACTTGGTTGCTAACTCAGCACGTACGACACATGCGAAATCGGGTTTGCCAACTTGGCGAATATCTTCGACGTTGGCATTGTTGCGATAATACGTAAGTACCTTTTTTTTTAATATAAAAAAAAGAATCAAAATTCGAAAGTTGATATCCGGAAAGTCATTATAAGCTTTAGTAGACTTTTATAACTATATCGACATGGATTAATTTCAATCTTTAGTCACGAATTGAGGTATTAGTTCAAAATAGATATGCGTGTAGAAACTGAATAATAATTGACAGTTGAAATGGACGGATAAAAATCTCTCATGCAGACATTTCTAAAAGAACAGTTTACATACATATGTAACACCCATTGAAAGCTACAGTAATTAATCAGATGGGGGTTAAAAATCATAGTTTAAACATGTCTGTCATTTATATAACTAAACACGAATTAATCTTGTACATAATTTTGGCTTAATATCTTAATCTATTTTTATTCGACGTTTAAAAACAAACTCTGATTATTTTTTCAGATAAAAAGATGTTCTGATACTAATTTAAATTCTGAATTCACTCATGTAACGAAAACGGCTTACTTAAAATATGTAATACTAATTCCTCAAGCGGGCACAAGGTGAAGGGGGGGGGAGGTTCATATAAGTTGTAGGGAAAATAAGAAAAATTCCTTATCTCTTGGTTAAGTGATGGCGAGCAGATCTTTGAAAATGAGGAAAATTGACACTTCATTAGGTACTGTGATCTTACATTTCACAGTTTTACAGTGATTTTTTTCTCTAACGTGATCTTACGCAGCCGTGCTATTAAAGTATCCAACTACCCTAAAATTGTGAAATTTGCCAAAAATTGAGAATTTTTTTTATGATTTATCTTACTAGCTTTAAAAAAATACCAAGTTTATTATTTTCCGTTCTATAGAACAAATATTACAAGTGTTTTAGTAAAAGCAGTTGCCATTACTTTAGATGCAAGATGTCATACTTTAAAACGCGTTTTACTCGAAATGTGTTTTTTTAAATGCTCAAACGGGGCCAGCGATTGCCAAAAAAGTTTTGAAAATAACTGAAATTTTTTGTGTGTATGTTCTGTATAATAGTAGAAGTGTTTTAACCTTCAGAAAAATCAATCACTGTTTTATTACAAAATTTATAGTCTCTTATGTGAATTTCCTCACTGTTTCTTAAGCAGTTTCATATAATAACTAAAATAAAGTGCTCTAGTTTTTGTAAAAATTAAATTATCTCTTATGCTGAAGGTCATTTCAAAATGAATAACATAGCAACACATCAGAATTGAAAATTTGTTCACAAACTTTTGGTACAGAATGGGCAGCGTTTATGTTATTTTTTGTCAATTTTTACCCATTTTAGTAATAATTATTTCATTTTCTATTCTTAATTTTATCATATTTTTCTTAAAATGTATTAAACAAATTTAAAAACAAAACAAAAAATCCCCGTATCTCCATTTTTTTTAAAAAAAGTTGTCGCAAGTAGTCGGATACCTTAATCACAGTCACAAACTGAGCAAAAATCTTTGCTGCTTTAGTTAAAATTAACGTAGTTTGACTCTATTTGAGAAAATGATGTCACCTAACTTTGACTCTCTGTTAAAAGAAAATCATGGTAAATAACAATAAACGGAAAACATCTTTGTGATACTTTAAGGAATTAAATGTTCAAGGTGTTTATTTTTGGACCTCTGTATAGTACTGGAACATTTTTTTCCATACCAAAAAATATTCCGAGCTTAGATTCTGCTTTTTAACATAAAAAAATTGATATAGAAACTGACAACAAAAAGATATCTTCACCTGAATATTAACTTATTAGTTGAAAAAAAAAACAATTAAATACAAAAAATTAACACAAATTAAAGTAAAAAATTAAAATTAAGAATTAATATATTTTTTAAAAAAATCGAGACTAGTTTGGTTAGAAACTCGCTTTAGATTTTCCACCGTACCATTTAAATAAATATTGCTTTGACTTTGTTTGAACATTAAATTTAAAGAAATTAATTTTAAATATAATATAACATAGGTAATTTTAAGTCTTATTACTTAAAGTATTTAAAGTACTTGGAAGTATTGTTTTCCTCGGAGACAACCGAGCTTATCTTAACATAAGATTGACTTTATTTTTTTATAAATTGAATTCGATTTGAATCTTGTATTACATTAAATGCATTGTGAAAAGTAATCTTCTAAAAACTGAAATGGAAGTGAATTTACCCGTAGTGCTTTTTATGTATCTAATTTCAAAAACTTGAGAAGATATGCTAAAAGTAATATTGTCAAATATTAAGATAGAGAAGGAGGATATGAAATAACCCATTGGAAAAAAAGATTAAAAGATAGGAATTGGTAAGGAAAAGGATTGAGAGATATGACTCCAATGGGCTAAATCCATGACGCGGTCATATAATAAGTACAATCACGTGCTATCCAATGAATTCAAAACTGACATCATAGACTTGTTTTATTGTTCTACTTATAAAATTTAGATAAAATTTCAAGTTTGATAATAGAGTAAAGATGTTCAAACATTAAAATTCATCAAAAAGTTTTTCAAAATCAAAAAGAGAAAAAAGTTCATACATTATACGTATCCTTTTAAATCAAGTGCATTTTGTATACCTATGTGCATTATTATTGTTGAGAAATGTGTACTTTTTAAAAGAAAGTTTCTATGAAAAGTTAAAGTTAGGCAACACCGAAACGTATTGACTTGAAACTGATTGACTGGAAATGCGTAATTGTATTTATCATGTGATTATGACATCACATGAATTTCTGAACTGATTGGCTGGAAACACGGTATTGTAGTTATCATGTGACTATGACGTTACGTGAATTTATCCCATTATATTATCATGTGATTATAACATCACATGAATTTCTGAACTGATTGGCTGGAAACACGGGATTGTAGTTATCATGTGACTATGACGTTACGTGAATTTATCCCATTATATTATCATGTAATTATAACTTCACATGAATTTGTGAACTGATTGGTTGTAAACACGGGATTGTAGTTAGCATGTGACTATGATATTACATGAATTTATCCCATTGTATTATCATGTGATTATAACGTCATATGAATTTGTGAACTGATTGGCTGTAAACACGGGATTGTAGCTATCATGTGACTATGACGTCACATAAATTTAGCCTGCTAGAAAAAAAAAGCATTTTAACACGTTTTTCTTTATATTAATATAAACACTATGAACACATGTGGACCTTTTTGCATTTTTTGTACTATCCAATCAATAAGAACTTTGCAAATATTTTCTAATTTTTTTTTTTTATAAAAGTAGAGTTCGATCTTTCTTTTAAAAAATCTGAATAATCAACCGAAATACAGATATATTATGCAATTTTTCCAAAAAAACATGATACATTTTCAAACTGTCTTGTACGTATAAACGAAAAACGGATCGAACACAAAATAATAATTCCGGTTCGTTCAATAATACGTAAGGCTATGGTTATTAGACTTCGCCGAAATACAAAGTTTTATTCATTCCATGGAAGAATTTATTCCATTTTTCTTCTGGAACTGAATTTTAAGTTAAAGACTTGCGCAAGTTTTGCATATATATTAATCCAAATGGCTGCCTTATGCTAAGGAGATTGCCAGAAATCTTCATAAACATCACCTCTTCGGATCGCAGCATTTGCAAATGTTCTTCAATGTCGATGGAAGTACTTACTGCGTTGGAATATTTTTGAAGATACTTTTAATGTCACAACTTTAAAATGTTTATTGAATTCAGTTCATTGTAATATGGGAAGATAATCTTCCGGGCTGTAGAGCTCTGAAATGCTTTGCTGTTCCTTTTACCAAAAAGTGAAGGTGAGTTTAAAGTAATTTCGAGAAGATAACTGTTTTGAAATGGAAATTTTTCTGTATCCAATAGTTACTTGGTGTGTGTAATCTTTCTGCATGGCGTGATGTTGTTTAACTGTTTAAATTACGAAAAAAGATTAGTGCTTATCAGGAAGTAGCTTGTATAATGAATTGTGCTTGAATAAATATTTAAAAGTATAAAGAAGATTATTGACATCTAAAGCACACACGCGCACAAAAATAATCCAGAATTCGCTTAGGGAAAATATAAAAAATCTTCATAATTAGGAAAAATATGAAAACAATATAAAATATGATTTTCTATTCAGTAAATATACTGCTGGGAAGTGTAAAGTAAAATATTTTTAAAAGTATGTAATTCTAATACAAAATTTGATTATAATAGCTACCGTAAAATCCGACGTATAAAGCGCACTTTTAACACACACACAAAAGATCGGAATTTAAATATGCTCGTTAAACGTCAAGTATAAATATGATAACTTTAAAAAGAGAGATAGCATAAAAAATTAGACTTCTCTGTAAATCGAAATGCTGATTATTAAAAGGAAATGGCACCTTTTAAACTCTAGGGACTTATAAGTTCTAGAAGTATACTATTTTTTTTCAAAAGTTTGGGATAGTGCATTGAATAAATGACTTTAAAACATAAGGGAATTGCACGCGTACATTTCAGGTTTCTTCGTAAAAAAAAAGAAATGCGTGTTATACGCTGAATAAACCTAAAAATTAAAAAATGCAACTTGAACAACAGTGAATATCATTACGTAGTTGATGAGACGTGATTTCTTTTCGGTTCTTATATATAATCCCAACCGCATTGATGGAAATCGCCAAAGATAAAAAGTACGCCATACTCTGGTAACCTGACGCAATCACTTCATAGTAACCAAGCACTTATTTCTAATCGTGTTCTGACGAACGGCGCAGACTTTTTAGAACTTTTGCATTTATTCTAAATTTCCAAACTGAATGGTTTGGGGAAGTTTTCCGACTACAGAAAAAAAACTCTAATAACATTTCTTCGAGTGTACAGTTTTTTTCTATAGAAATGGAAATATTAAAATACGTATACCATGAAGTTTCATTTTGGGAAACAAATGTTCTAAAAATGCGTAATAAACATGTCAGGAATTAAAAACGGTTAATTGAGTCGAAAACAAGCGCCATTTTTTTAAAACACAGCTGAAGGTTAATACTGCGTAAACACCTAAATATATAACCTAAAAATAATCACAGAACCACGCCTAAGAGCTTAAAATTTTTAAAAAGTAAATAAAAATGTAATTAAAACTTGAAATATAGTTGTAAAAACATGAATGTAAAAATTACATTTCTACTTTGTAAATCACTATTCTTCTTCAACGAATGCAAAACTTCGCCAACATGGTTGTAATTATGCAAACTTTTCCTATTTTTTCGTCAATTTCTTTAATAATATCAATTGAAAACTATTTACATATAAAAATTGTTTTTGAAGTGAACTGAGTAATTACTGGTTGGGAATTGGGGTACTTACGTATTATTGCAACAATCGCCAACTCTATTGATAACTCGGCAAGTTGGCAACCCCAATTTCTTATGTGTCGTGCGCAATGAATTGACAATCAGGTACTTCGTTTCAAATAATGTCGTCAATAGGTTGCGATAATATATAACTATCGACTTGGTTTCAAAAGTAAATATTGAAATAAGAGTTTGCATTTGAATACAGGATCAAAACTCTGTATTTCTTCTAAAGAAGCATTCAAATGCACATCTGCTTTTGTAAATATCCCTCACTACTTCGGGTCCGTTATGGAATCAAAATTAGAAGAATTGTGATTATAGTCAGTTTAATCTATTGCTTTAACATAGAAAAATAACACTCAAAAAGCATAAATGACATAAAAACTCTAATGATTATTAATTCTGTAGTTAACCAATAGTTACTAATTTTGTAAAACTCATAAATGGCAACTCAAAGCCATTTTTACTTTCACAAAAATTAAAACAACATAAAAAAAACTCTACTGTTGCCATTTGCAACAATTTTCTAAAATACATCAAAACAAAGATAATAATCAGGTATAGTACAGGATCAACTCTTGACATCTTTTTAAAGAATAATTGAGCATTCTTGAATTACTTTTTACAGTTATAAGCTATAAAGAATTTATATATATATATAAATAAAAAATTAATTCCAGATAATTCTTTCAGATGATGTCGTTACAAATTCCTAACACAAATCTGATCAAAAAGTTCTACTAAAAATGCAAATAATTCTTCGTTCATTGCCGAAGAGTAATCAATATATAATAATGAGGCTGCGTTAGAAAATTTTGCGATAAATTTTTGCTTCCGTGTTTTGCTCATTAAGTGTGCATTGATATTCAAAACTTGGTAAAGCTTTTCATTTTTGTTGAGTTTGCCAATCTATTAATGATCCCGTTTGACAAAACTTTTCTTCGTTTATCATGGCTTTTGTTTACACAGTAACCATTAATGATATTTATCAATTAATACAGGTATAAATACGAATAAATTGATTGTATTTTGTATTAGTGTTTTATGGGTTAAATGGATTTGAAACTTGTAAATAATATAAATAGATAAGTCTCACTTATTGATCGAAATTAATTTGAATTTAATTAGATAATCAGGAAAGAAGAGTTATGTTCCTATATAAAGACTATACAGTGTTTTTTCCTGAAAAGTTGTTCTTAAGGGTAACTTTCTTTCAAAGATTGTTTGGGATAAATATATGGCAGAAACATAATGCTGTGTAGTTAATTCGAGAAAAACTTTCGACATTGTTTTTAAATACAAAAGCATTTTTCGGAGTTTATATTAAAAAATTAGAATATTATTACGGAGTTCCATCAATAGTTATTTCAACACAGCTTTTAGTGAGCGATATCCTCCAAAAGGGAAACTTTTATATTATTTTTAAAAAAAGAAAAGGGAATCTCTTTAATATCATCGAAGAAGTATAACTTGTACAATAAGATTAACTTCAACAAAATAGGAAAAAATATTGCTATTTTGGAGAATTTTGGAGAAATAACTTTTTAATAAAGCTATAATGTGAGTTCTTCAGGAATAGATTTACAGATAATCAGTCTCATGCAAATTCAATAAAATGGAACTTAAAGCTATCTTGCGAAACACAAATGACTGCAAAAGGAAATAAAATGAAACTATGAAGAAAAGCTATAAATCAGGTCTAATTTTTTACAACTTTATGTAATTTTTGAGGCTATTTAATTAATATCGGACTTAATTGCTCACGTTGTATGTTTTTTAATATTTTTCATTAGTTCAAAAACGTTCTTTTATGCATTCATGGCATGTGATTATTTTATTTTCAAAATTCTTAGCGTAATTCTTACCTTTGTTTTTTTTAAATATTATTCTAGGTATTACTTCGTTACTTAGTTCAAAGAGGAATAATCGCCATTCCAAAGAGCACTAATCCTAAAAGGCTTGAAGAGAATATACAGGTAATATTCAAATTATTCCCATAATTTGTGTAAAACTAATGTGACAGATTAGTAAAATTGAAATACTTAACTTAATACCTAACTGAACTAATAGCAAACTTTTCACTATTGATTTGAAAATATGAGGGCAGATGTTCACATGTGTATTTATTGATATCAATTTTCAAAGAAATTTAACTCTACGTACTGTAAGTAATATAGACCGATAATCATCCTTGAAAACCAACAGATAGATGTATAATTTGTGTTATGTATGATTAATTAAGCCTGTTAAAATCACCTGTATAGAGAAGCAGCTGTACAGTTATCTCTCCTAAAAGCCAGCACTAATTGGTGTGCTTGGTTGAAATAATTTCTAATGGCACTTCTGCGCGCTAATAATTACCATTTTTAACCATAAGTGAAGAGCATTATCAAGTTAAGTTGCTGTCAAGGAAGCCAGAACATCGGTAAATCGCAAGTAATATTCGGTTAAATTAATGTTTACGAATTATTCGGATAATTTTTGTTGCTGTTTTTCGCCAAGTTTTGACACCAAACGTAAATTTTCTCGAAAACTTTCGTTAATGCTTTGGTAAAATTCTATAAATTCGTTCTGAAATGTTAATGAATTTCTGATTTGTAAATCAGTAATTACGTAAAAGTATTTATGCTGTAATTAATATTAATTCATGCTCAAGTCTTCTAGTAAGAATTTTGAAGATTGTTATCAATTTGTTTTCAAAAACCACACCTTTAGAACGGATTTGATTTTAATCCTAAAAGCGGAACAAAGGGAAATTTTGACGGCGCCTTTTGTTCGAAAGTTGTTTAACCAGAAGTTGCTTTTAATAATATGGTTCGAAAAAGAAAGAGTTAAATAAAGCCTCGACATAACCACCGTGTTTATCAGTGACTCTAAGAATATGTCTCTTCACAATAGAAAATGTTAAAAGTTTTTGTTCTATGCATCATTCTTTTGTATATAATTTGTTTTAGTTTTCATATCTCTTTCAATACCACAGACGATAATATCAGCTGCAGACGATTTTTCAAGGTTTCGAGACACGAATTTTTGTTTTTATATTTTCTTTTTATAAATAATTATTTATCGATAAAAGCATTTAGTGGTTGAAAAAATTAATTCAATGTTATAGAGGTTAATCGGAAGGCCTTTTTTTGGCGCCAATAATCCCGTTGGAATTTTTGCTAATTTCACGCTTCGCCAACAGAAAAAATGGATATGACAGGAAAATCGAAGTTAGGATGTTATTAGCTATCCAGGTAATAATAAATTGGAATTAAAATTCCATTCCTGTGGCAATAAAGATTTTAAAAAATGTGGTATCTCAGTAGTTTATAAATTTTTTTTATTAAAACTACCACTTTTGTATATATTTTCTACATCTGCAATAATTTCACAAAGTGCATTCTATTTATTATAAATAATAAAATGTATGAAGCATTTTATTCCATAAAGCTGTGATGCACAGAATCTGAATTTTAATTTCTTATATTCTTAAGATTAGTACAAAGATAATAGCAGTATGTCAGTTCTTTAAATCAAATAGCAGAAAATTATTTGGATAATATTCAATAAAAAATATAAAAGGTTTTATCTTTTTATCATTAGAGTTTGAATTATATTTTAAAAGTCGAATCTGTGCACAGCAGGTTTAAATTGCTGAGATTTTGAAGAAGGCGCGTTAAAATTTAGTTGTACTATTTTCAAAATGACTTATTCGTTTTAAAATTCTAAATAAAAATATAGTTTCCAAAAAGTATGGCTACACTTTCAAAAATGTATTAAAAGTAAACAAAGATTTTCACTTACGGTTTTTTAGGCTCTATAAAGAAAAGATTAAAGTTTCTGCAAAAAAAAAAAAGTCCAAACTAGATGGCGCACCCACATGTTGCAACATTCTCAATTCAAAATTGCTTCACCACAAGAACAAGCTCAAATTGTAGAATTGTTTATCGAATTTAAAAATGCAACACTTTTACAGGTGATTGGGGCGCCACCTTTACTGGAGTTTTGAAGTGAAAAAAAGTTTTCTGGGTGAGAGAGAGAGAGAGAGACGGATGGAAAAAGGAGGTCCGATATCGTGACCACCTAGATCTCTAGACATAACACCTTCGAACTTCTTATGGTGATTCGTGAAAAACATTATACCAATTCGAAACATAAATAAATTTAAAAGTCGAGTAACAGCGGCCATTCAGAATGTTGATTTGCAATGCTTCAAAGAACGTAGCTAGAAATCTCTAATAGACTCGTTGTTGTTACTAATCTCCTGGTTTGGTCAGACGAAGTGAAACCAAATCAGTGAAATCGTTGACTTTAATGAAGTCCGATACTAGAAGTGGATTATCATGGATATCTTCCCAGTCCAGTCCAAGGCAATCTAAGATGTGCCCAAGAGAAGTCTGTTCTAGCTGGCACATTTAGGGCAAATAAAAACCTCTTATTGCTTCCAGAAAAAGCGACTTTTTAAGTGCCTACTGGCAAGTTGGGATAGACAAATCTTGGACTGTCTTTCACGAGGAAGAGATAAAGGAAGCCCTGGTCTTTTGCTTTTATACCGTTTATGTGATACGGAGTTATTAACCATTTTTCTTTATTTTGGGCCTTTTTCCTTGAGAATAATTCTAAATACGTAAGCTCTAAGGTGGAAAGGACAGGATAGTCTAGTCCTTCCTTTGCAAGAGTATCAGCCAATTCATTTCCGTAAATATTGACACGGGACGGGATCCGTTGCAAATGTGCTTAATGATGGTGTGAGGTAGGCTTAACTTTTCGAAGGATACATACACTGATTTTATCCCCATGTAGGCTAAATTTTTGAGGTATTTAATTGAACTACGGCAGTCAGATAGAATCCAGAGGTAGTTACTTTCGCCCATTATTTTCTCTAGTCCCATGTTAATTGCAATTAATTCGCTTCGAAAACCGGAATAGAAATCTGGTTTACATTTTTATAAGTTCCACTACCTGCCCGTGTATCTATTTTACTGTCATCGGTATAGATTGTGATATAGACTCGATGTTTTGCGCGCAACTGTTTGCACGCTCAGTGAAATCTTGCTATGAAACACTGCAAAAAACTTTGATACTTCTTTCATGGAACATAAAAAAACTGTAAGTGAATACATTTGTTTATTTGTAATTAATAGTTGAAAGTGTAACCATATTTTACGGACACCCGGTACTGTTAACTTTGTTCAATTTAATACAACTTTGATTTTAAACAAACATTTTAACTGATACTTTTAGGTATATTTAAATTTTTATTCGTTAGTATTTGTTTTATACTGATTAGCAACTGGCTTACGAAATAAGATAAATAATAAAGAAATAAAGAAAAGCTATCAAAAAGCAAACTAGTTTTAAGGTGACTGACTACAAACATAATTTTGAAAAAGCGTATAAAAAGGAATAATTTTTTTTTTTTTTTTGATATTCAGGACAGTTGAATTAAAATATTTATATAAAATTGTTTAAAGAATATTATTACAAGAAAAAATTATTAAATGCAAAATTTAAGCAAAAAATTATGAAAGAAAAACATGTTTTCAAAACATTCTCCTTTTATGAAAAATGCATCTATAATAATAATATTTTGCCTATATATAGGAAGAACTTCTATACCGGGGTAGAGCTAAACTTTCTGAAAAATTTCCATTTTCAGAGTTGCGATAAATTTAAATAATAAAGGGTAATTAATTTTTTCTACTCTGTATAACAGAAAATGAATAAATCAACTTCTACGTCATATACTTCAAAAATTTTAGTTCAATCCCAGTATAAAAGTCTTAGCTATATATAGGCAAAATATTATTATAGAAGCATTTTCATCAAAGAAGAATATTTTGAAAATGTCTCATTGTTTCTTCATTTCTTGTCAAAAAATCGCATTTAAATATTTTTTTCTTGTAATAATATTCTTAAAACAATTTTATATGAATATTCTAATTCAACTGACACTAAATATCAAAAAATTAACAATTTATAGGCTTTTTCAAAATCATGGCTTCGAACATTGTCACCTTAAAATACATAGTAAAATGTATTAAATTATAATTTTTAAGCATTCAGTTAATAAACACTGGGTTGCAGAGTTTCTCATTTTGTACTTATTAAATAGATGTAACTTATTTCAGGTAAATAATAATGAGACTGTATACACTAATATTTGATGAGTTTTTTTTCTGGTTTTTCTCAGATATTCGATTTTACACTCTCCGATGAAGACATGGAGGTTATGAAATCAATGAATAAAAATCGAAGATATTTTACATTCCAAAGCTATAAAGGGTAAGATTCTTTTATTTTCCCTTTGATCAGTCTAGAATACCCCCCCCTCCTCACTTTTTTTTGCACTTAAAGAAAACGGAAAATAAAATGGGTTAATCAAGTCTCATTAAAGAGTTTTTTTAATTGACTTATTCAAGTTAATAGGTCGTTTGTGAAAAGTATAAAAAATTTATTATTCTTTTAAAGTATACATGAAAGAACGAATCCTTACTGATAAAAGGAAATAAAAAATAAATTTTTTTTCGAAGTCTGCTTTTGAAAATAAAACTTTCTAATAAATTTTTAATGGAAAGTATTCTAACATTGAACGTTGAAACCATTTTATACGTACAGCTAATTTTAAATGAAAATTTTTCTCAAAAAAACCGTGATCATATAATTAGAACGTCTTTTTTCCCCTTTCACCGCTTCCAACTTCGAATTTTATTTTTCCATTAATTTGATTTTTTCAAGAATTCAACTGTTTAAGATTATATTTGCACGACCTTTTTAATGTAATTTTTTTGAGTTCTAGATATAAATGTTTAGACTTTTAAAGGAAATAAAATATAATAGATTCTCAAAAATTTTAATATTCATGAACTATTTAATGTTAAAAAAGATTATTTTTGTACAACTTTTTTTCCCCACTGAATAGTTAAGTATAATGAAATGAAATGAAAATGAAATATTTAACTTCTAATACAATTATTTGAAAGCTTCATCTTATTTCTTCCATTTCATATTTTATCGTTCGATATAATTATTTTTTTGAATGTATATTGTAATTTAAAATGTTAAGTGGATATCATGTATCATTATCTCAAGCGTGTATAACTAATGCGAAGATGGATCAAATATAAACGACTTATTTTTAATGATCTTGTTTGGTGTTTTGATAAAAAAAATACCCAAATGTATTGTTTTTATTTTACTCCTCTTTTAATGTATTAGGAGTTTTTTTTATGTTTTTAATTTCTGTTTGATAAAAAAAACTGACGAGTACGAAATTAATTGTGAGAAAAACTTGATTAAAATCGTCCTTATCCTGGTGCTTCATTCAAGGACCAAACAAATGGTAGTCCGAAGGTGTTAAGTCCGGACTATAGGGAAGATTTTAAGAAACTTCAGTATTCGTTAATTTTTAGTATGAATATAGTCGATAACAGATGGGCCATCCTTTCAAACATTCTCAACTTCTATTACAGCTGAATAAAATTTGTATCATTGTTAAGGGCTCCAGGGGAAGCAAATTTTGATGTTAATGTATTAGTTGATTACCGAAGTTAATGCATCTCTGAAACAAAATTTTAGAATCCATTATTATTTCTACTATAGCATCTATTGTTTCATGAATCTAATTTCGCTTTTAAAATTGGCCTTAATTTCAAATTTCGTAAAATTCTGTTCAAAAGCTTTCAATACAATGGTTTTTAAAATGAGCCTTCTAAAATAATACATTTGGCGACACTATTGGCGAAATTTTCTATTCTACACTTTCTAAAACTTTTTCACTAAATGATAAATATTTTTCTCAATTTAAAAAAAACACGAAATAATATTATTATGAAAAGTATGAATAATTTAAATATAATTACAAAAATTTTATACGTTTGGATTTCCCATCCATTTTGGAAGATTCTAATCTTCTAAAAATATTCATTGTTGAATCTCATGATAGGACTTTGAAAAATTTAAGGGATCGTGCATTAATTTATAAATCTTAATTATCAATCTAATCATCATATTGTATTCAGAAATGAGAAATACTGCATGGATAGTTTACGAGGTAGAACTTTAGTATATGACCTCTAAAATTTTTCACGAATGCCTCAGGGACTAATGATAAGATTCGAATGAAATTCGGAACATAAGCTGCCGTAATCATTTTTATCTGATTCTGCGAAAAAAATATATTCGGATCTATGAAAATTGGGAATGTTAAAAAGGGTAATCCATTTTTTGCGGCTGCAAATATTTGATTGCAAATTTTGACTGCATTTTGTTAACTGGAATAAAATATTTGGAAAGTGAAAGAAGAGTTTCTTGTAAAGTGTAACAAATGGTGTATGGTACGGGGAAAAAATGGTACTAACGTAATATACAGTCGACCAATTCCGTCAAATCAAAATACGTTGCCAAAATGCTGCGATGTATATATAGCCATTAGTTCCAAACCATTCCCGCCCTCGTTTGAAAACAGCCGTAATAACGATGACATTTGGCGTCATATTTTGGCAACATTTTTGGAATTTGGTAACGTATTTTTGCTTGGTGAAATTGATCGACGGTATAATACGCAAATACAAAAATTAATTATTTGTGTCTTTTTAAATTTCAGTATGCCCGACCATCCTCAGTTTCCATTCAAAAATAATTGCTGAACAACACTTCAAAAGACTAGAAGCTAAGAAAAGAACTCTCTTCAAATGCACAACGAAGCTTCGCTTATCAAAAATATGCTAATGAAGACGGGCATCAATTTTTATTGTGAAATAAATATCAATCGTACATTATTATTTTCATTTGCATTAATTTCGTGTATAAAATGATAATTTGTTGAGAAACTTTATTTAGAATATTGCTATCACTCTGCTGTTTCCAAGTAGATTCTTAATGTTGGCACAATAAATATAAACATAAGCATAATAATGAGAGAAATAAAAATGTTAATGAGTAAATTATATATATTATAGAATCATTTTGCTTAACTGTAGTAATATCTCGAATATATTACAATCTAATGTTGTCCATTAATAATGTAAGTGTAAACATTATTAATTACTTAATAAATTATTTGCTGTGATAAAGGATATTCTTTCTGATTTTTTCCGAGTGTAATATGTGTGTTTCTGTTGATTTTATTTAAAATAGTATATTTTATTGTAAATATGTCTGAAAGCTTTGCCAAATCTAAAAATGTATGCCAAATCTGAAAAGTTTTTTTAAGTTTCCTTAGAAAAAAATTATTAATAAAATTAATTTTGTGATTATTTTAAATAATTCAGTGGATAAAAACCCCGTTTTGTTATGAATACAGATGCATTAATACGGTAAAGAATAATATTTTTATCAATTATATATTTATTCAACTGAACAATGTGAAAAACCTGGTACACAAATGCAGTCCGAACCTTATTTAACGAGCCTCTATAACTTTCCCCCTCTGATTAAAATGAGGGCAAAACCCCTATTTAACAAATAATAGACTCAGAATTAAGGAACTGTATCAACGGCCCTAAAAACTTTTTTGTTAGTTTGGAAAATAAAAAAAATGGATTTCTTTTCAAGTGACATCCTTTTTGTCATGAACAGAAAAAGACATCTTGTGAGCAGCAAATTTCAACGAGAAAGGGAGTTTACGATGGATCTTTGGGCATATGGGCTGCAGGCAGCCCATATGTCTGTCAGTCTGACATATGTCTTACAGTCTATGATGGGGAATCAATGGAAGTGGTGTATCTCATTCTGCGATATACTGCAGGGTCATTGGTGGAGAGGACTGGTCCGGGAGGCGTGCCTATGTTAGAGAACTTCATGATGTTTTGGAAGCAAGATTTTACTTTAGTGAGAGCTGAGAGGATGCTCTCTTATTGGTTGTTGGTTGGAGAGGATAATAAGACTCCGATTGGCTGCCCATGGGTAATTGAAAGTTACATATAAAAAAGTGGGTAGAGCTTGTCCAGTTGTGAATTAAAATGTAAGATAGAAAACATATTTAAAAATAAAAGATACAAATGAAATAAAATAAAGGAAATATTAAAATTTAGCAAAATATGCAATAAAAATTATTGCATGAAATTATGATGCTATGGCGGATTATATGAGTCGAGGAGAATTTTCTCTTCTCTCTCTCTCCTTGGTCTCTTAGTTTTGTTATTAGCATCATAAGGGATTAAGTTTAACATATTACTATTATTTGTATTAGGAAGGGAATTAAAGAAATTAATAGCTATTTTTTGATTATGCTCTTTAAAACTATTGATCTTGAGAGCTTTTTTGATGTGATCGTTTCGCATATATCTGGTGGCTTTAGTTATGCGAATGTAGGAATTTTGAACGATATCTAAAATTTTGATATTACTGTTAGCAGCATATCCCCAGACTGTACAAGCATATGCAATGATGCGACGCATAACGGCTGTATAGAGAAGAGCTTTGTTTTCTATAATGAGAAAGGGTACGATCCAATATTAGACTTTATAGATGCAGATGATCATGAATGTAACCTATCGTGAAAGTTTTGAACAGGGCAAGAAATTCTTTTCTTATCTCACCCCCTTCCACAACGTAGGAGATATATTTAAGAGTTTTTATAATCTTCTCTCTTTCTTGAGAGAAGGGAGGTGTATTATCCGTCCATACGGTTTTGAAAATTTTTTGTTTTTCAATGTGAATAGCGATTCTGATCCAGAAATTGATAATGAACCCCTCATCAAAACTGTTACATTTTCTGATGCTTTACATTGTTTGGAAACTGTAAAAAAGTTCCTGATGCTGCAGGATGTAAATAAAGCAGTATTATCTTTCGAAAAAGAACTATTTCGAGTCAGGAATCAAAAATATTGTCAAACATTTTATAATTAGTTAGTATTTTAAAATTACCAATTAACTGGTGCGTAATAATATTTGATAATAGTATTTTTATCTGCTGAATAAATTTCGTAATTTCTAATTATCGATATCCTTTGTGTAGTTGCTGGTTATTGAAAATCCGAAAGGTAAGTGCAAAAAAATTGCATTTCTTTGGACCCTGATATTACAAATAGCCCAAAATTAACGAATGAAATGCTCGGTTTCGATAAATTCGTTAAATCGAGATTCTACTGTACTTAGTTTTTATTTAATTAACTGCATTTTTTATTTCATAGAAGACTGAATACATAAAAAAATTTGAAAAGACGAGTGTTTGACAAAATTTTTATTGCCATACTTCGAACTTTATATTTTAATATTTAAAAGAACAAAATTTATTTAAATTCAGCAATTATTAAGTTTGAAATTGTTAATCCATTCTCCGCTGGAAGTTAACTTGATCTTTGTGTAATATAATATTATGTTCACAAAATCAAATGTACTGGAAAATAATATAATCTTCAATACAATAATTCAATCAGTAAAAAATATATATATATTATCCTCATATATGTATAAAAATTGAAAGTACTCATTTTAATATGATCTTGCCATGGGATCAGTTTTCAAGGAGATTAATAAAAGAAAAGGAAAATAAATGCGTTTTATTTTAAGAACAAGTATAAATTTAAAGTTTCATTTAAATTCAATTTCAGTTCAAACTTTCAACTCAAATTTCGAGAAAGAAAGATAAATTTGTTCTTTTTTAAATTCTATCACGCGTGTTTGGCTTTGCGAGCTATCTAAATTCAATCTAATTTAATAAGATTCTGTTATTCCTAGCATTAGGGGCTCATAATCCTTTCGCATTTCTATGTTTTTGTCTGAAAAAAATATTAAAAAATTTATTCTGGAATTTCCCCCCATCTTTTTAGTTGTATGAATGTACAGTAGAACGTCGTTCATCCGAACGTTTATTATCCGGAGTGTTAAATATACGAACCAGTTTTTTTTTTTTTTTTTTGCCAATTGCACGTACTGTATATGAATACGTTTTCGAACAGGGCAATGCTCAACAGTTGTTTCGCGTGAGGCCGAAAATGACGGGAAAACCCAAGGTGAGGGATATTTGGGGAATTTTAGTTGTGTGATGTGGTGAAAAATGCATGGAATAAGCTGTGGCCAGATTTATAGAAGGCGAAAAAGATTTCAATGACGACCACAGGAAGCAGATTACCGACTTTGTCCAATCGATGCCAGGATTTCAAGAATGCGATGAAGAAGATGTGGAAACCTGGGTAGAATACGATGCAGAAGACTGTGGATTTCAAATGTTAAATGATGACGAGATAGTGACTTCCGTGCAAGAAGAATCCGACCCTGTCGACGATGAAACGGATGAAGATGAGTACAACAATAACAATGAAAGTAGCAAGGGTCCATCAAACGCTGACGTGTTTCTGCGTTAGAGACAGCAATGAAGTGGTACGAACAACAATCAGAGTGCTGTCCTACTCAACTACTGCTGCTCAAGAGAATCAGAGACATTGCAGCGAACAAACGAAGGTGTACAAAGGTACAGCGAAGAATACGTGATTATTTTCCACAATAAAGGTAAAATTGCGACATTTTGTGCACCTATTTTTCTTTTTCTTTAAGCACGTTTCCCGCATGAGAGGATTTTCAATATTCGTACAGTGTCCGGTTTCCTATACTGCATGGATCGCATTCAGTTTTCGGTTATCCGAACAATCACGTATCCGAATGGTGTCCGGTCGCAATTGATTCGGATAAATGACGTTCTACTGTATATTGGCTTGAGGAAGTTTATATAGAAAAATATATTATAAAAATATTGTTCTAAAAAGATATTAGTATTTACTGGCGTAGCTAGCTCTGTGTCAAAATTCCTTCGGGGCCCCTTTTTTAGACATGGGAGCCATGTTAGTTGGACTGTAGTTTCACATGCTGGGACCCCTGTAGCTTGGGGGCTCAGTATCATTCATAAGGTGGTATCTACGCCCCTTTTAGTATCTTATATTTAAAATAAATCACAAAGTGCGAAATAAATAGGAAAATTTAATATTTAAATATTTAATTAATGCATTTGTTTTAACTTTACAATTTTCATGACTACTTATTAAATGACTAGTGTTTCGAAACATCTTAAATTTTACAAGCAATCCATACACGTTTACGTTAACATGAGAAAAAAAATAATTTTACTGCAGTAATAACACATTGATTTTTGCATATTCATGTGAATTTATTGCACAATATTCAACACTAGTTGAAAAAATAAAATGGAGACAGTAAATTAAAGAACAGAAAATTAATTCTACTTCTGTTTTTATCTACAATTTCAAAAATGTTCGATATATCACATTGAACTTTTATTAAAACACCTTTTTCTTCGGTGTATTTTGTCCCATGAAGCCGAAGTTTATTTTGATTTATCTTTTTCTCCTCTCTCTCTTTGTCTTTGCGATAAATATTATTTTACTTTAATATTAATTGAGTAACTCTAGTTTATCCTACACCTTTACTTACCGTCAATTTGACGAATTATACAGAAAAATAAACTACTGGTACAATCTCTTCTTTGCCAAAAGTGTGGACTAAAATAGGATTTTACCAAAATCAAAAATGATTTTTAAAAAGTAAGTATGTTTTTTCTCGAATTAACTTAACAAATTTTAGCTAAATTAAGTAGCCTTATGGGTACTTACGTATTATCGCAACCGTATCGGCGACATTATACGAAATGAAGCACATGATTGCCAATTCTAACCATACGAAATCGGGGCTGCCAACTTGGCGAGTTATCTTGAAAGTTAGCGACTGTTGTGAAAATACGGATGTACCACCTTATGTGTATATCCCATTTACAATGTTAAAAATTATATAGTGTAATGCAATCTCTCATGACATTTTTTAAATAATATATTTCAAATGATTTTGAAAAGTTTCTTTGAAAAGATTTTTTAAAAAAATTATTGTAAAATACAACATGTGAAAAACGCGCTAAAATTACTTGGCCATGCCAATGATTGATATCTGGTTTTAAGCTTGTAGTAGATGAAACTTGATGTTAATGTTTTTTCAAATATTAATTCATTAATTACCGGTTAATTAATTAAATTAATTACCGGTTTTCTACGCCCATTTAGATTCGTATCTATTGTTGTAACGATGTAACTTTTAAAACAATGACAAAAGTTGGCATCGAAAAACGGTTCCTCAGCCAAACTAGCCAAACCGGGTGTTCATTATTACAACAATGCAGACAAATCATGATCTTTTTTCAATTTCCTACTATTAGTTCACTCTCTCCCTATATATATATATATATATATCTTGTTCAAATTTTCAATCATAAATAAAATACTTTCTATTCATCCATTCAAAGTAGGAATTGGCTTAAAAAATTTCTTTTAATATTACTTGTTGATTAATTGTTTATTAATATTACACTTAAAAAACACATGTGAGCTATTGTTGATGGACCTCATTTCAAACGAGTTAAATCGGTTGAAATTGGATTTTAATATTACTTATTGGGAAGGGAAAGAAGAATCTTCGCACGCTTTTCAAAAAACAAAACCGGAAAATAAATTGTTAGGTATTTTTTTAAAATTATTTCTCATTCAAATAACAGATAGCCGTGACAACAATTATTCTACAAGTAGTCTGCATGAAATTTTTTAGTTTTTCTTCACTAAATCCATATTTATGGACTATTCTCTCTTAATAAAAAATACAAGAAAACCTTATTCTCTCTCTAATATACTTTGAGAAGAAAAAAGACCTTTTTCTTCTGAATCTCTTATTAACAAACATCGTAAACAAGAAACTCCATTCCGAAATTAATTAACCCAGTAATGATTAAATGTGTTATAGAGTAAGTAATGGTATATTGATTCTCTCTATACATAGGAATGTTGCAATTGTTTGATTTCTACAAAAACTGATAATGCGAATAGTTTTTGGAAAAAGGTACAAAAAATGTACCATGTATATAAAATTAGAAAGTTGTATTCATTAGTTCTTACAATTTTGCGAACTCAAATTTAGTTTATCTAATTAGGATAAGCATTTAAACTATAACTGTTTCTCCACTGACTGATTTATTTTGTTCGAAAGAGAGAGATTACAATCTAATTATAGAAAGAGTGAGAACTGAAAATTGTATTACTAATTAGGAATTCTCACGCACGCGATATTTTTAGTTCGTGTAATAGTTACTCGTTCTTTCCGTGTTTAATTTTGTACGAAAAATACAATTTATGCAAAGTTGATTAATTCGCTCATATATATAGAGGAATGCTTGACTAATTAGTAATATACAATTACACACTTTTTTTGAGTTACATAGGTTTCCATTCCTGTTTAATTTATTTTAAATGCTGTGATGTAGAGTTCATGTGTACAATTGAATGGTTATGATTTAATTACACCCTCTAAGTCTGCAGTACATTTAAAAAAAATTTCAAGCATTATGTTTATTTCAAATTCTAAACTGAGCAAATGATCAAGCACCACAAAGGTATACTCATGCGCGTTCAATATGATGGAATATGAACACTTATTTTTTAGGCCGTGGGAAGTACTTCCACAGATATTTCCCACTAACTTCATTAATTTTTCAATTCCTACTATTAGTTCACACTCTCTCTATATTTATCTTGTTCAAATTTTCAATCGTTTATAAAATACATTTTAAAGCACTCAATTAAGCTGAAATTTTATATACACGATTATTTTGGATGGAAATACAGTAATTTAATTATAATTAATAAAATTAATTGATTAAAACTATAATTTTTCAAAGAATTAGAAATACAGCCCCATTGGCATCATTTTTGGCGACTTAGGGACCATTTTGGCGACTTGTGTCAAAACTTGGAAAGGTTTTTTTTCCCTCAAATTTTAAAGCCCTCATTCGAGCTGAAATTTTCTATACACTATTGTTTTGGGTAACAATACGATAATCTAATTATAATTAATTAAAATTAATTGTCTGAAATTAATTATTTAAAGGTACAGCCATGTTGGCTTCATTTTTAGCGACTTGTGTCAAAACTTTAAAAGATTTTTTTCCCCTCACGTTTCAAAGCTGAACAGTTGTACAGAAATTTTATATACACGATTGTTTTGGATTGCAATACGATACTTTAATGAAAATTAATTTCCACTTAATGTTGTGATTCTGTCATATGTATATACATATTTATATTAATTGTAACAATTTAATAAAAAGTAATTAAAATAAATTATTTTTTGTTGATCTAAGTAGGAATTGACTTAAAGATTTTTTTATATTACTTGTTAAATGTCGATTAGAAACTATTTTCCAGCTATGATTTGTGCTGCTAGCGCTTCGGATAGCGCGACAACTTGTAAGGGATTGACCGTGTCATCCTTTAGTATGAGAGGGTCGGAAGGAAGATTAGCCATAGTCAATACTAATTCTATTTATTATTAGTTCTCAATTACGACACAAATTTAACAACTCCAACTATGAAATGCATCAATTACTAAAGATGTGAAGCAATCGCGGGGTAGACGAGATATTAGCAGAATTATTAGTAAATTGAATCACTTACATCGAAGCAATACGCCTTCTAATTCAATTCGTGCTAATCCAAATTTAACGCTTAATTGACCAAATCATCAATCTTAATATTAATCAATTAAGATTGACGTTCTCTTGTCTAACTTCACGCTAATCAATCTCTGATATCCGTTAGCACTCTAACCTTCTCTCTTTACGAACCGAAAACTAATTCTTAAATACACTACATAATTTGCATACATCGCGTCTTCTTCTTCGGGAGGAAGTTTTCAAAATATTTAAAGACAGAAATTCCCCAAGAGTATTATTATGAAAAACGCGGATAGCCCCGTTACAAACTGATTTCTGGATTTTTAATTCGTAAAAGCAATTGACGACCTGTTAGATTGCTGTGCAGAAAGGACGCTGTTCCAGAAAACGTACGATTGATTTAAGTTGGTAACAATAAAAAAATATATAGAAAAGCTGTTTGTGCTCAACTAAACCACATGAGAAGAGAACAAGACACGTTTGTACAGCTTGTAATTATCCATTATATGTTGATCTCTGTTTTCTAAAATTTCATGGAAAGTAATATGCATTAATATTTTTAACTTTTTTAATATAAAATATGTCTAATTTATAATTTTATTATTTACAAATTATAATTTTTAAATATCATGTAATACGATATAAAAGTAAAAACAAAACATAAGCTATCCATCCTTGGAATAGCTTTCAGTGGATGGTAAGAAATATACTTCCCACAAAAAATGGGGTTAAAAACTAAATTAATTTTAGCTAAGAAGCTAAGGTAACCTCATTTTATGAATCAATCTCAATCCCAAAAATATTTTTACATAACATTATTAGAAAAAAATGTCCCTATAAAGGGTTAATAAAACCACCGAATATATATTATTCCCAAAATATTCGGTACTAACGTATTATCGCAACAATGCCAACGTTCAAGGTAACTCACCAAGTTGGCAACCCCAATTTCGTACGTGTCATACATGCTGAATTGGCAACCATTAACTTCCTTTCATATAATGTCGCCAGTATGGTGGCGATAATAAGTAAATACCAAATATTCATATAATACGGTCTTTTATTTAACACTTTCATCACGGCAATGGCGCACCTTTATCCCAACCTCTGCGCTAAGAGTATGAATCGCTCTAAAATAGAAACAAAGCACAACTTTCTTTGAAACTTGTTTCTTTTACACTGAAAAATAATAATCAATTGCAATCAATAACAATTTTCACTGTAATGATTTATTTGTGGATCCTGGAAGATGAGTTACCCTCACGATGAAAGTGTTAATAATGACGAATGATGTAGCAATCGAATTTCATCTCCAAAATTTATATTAAAAGACCCCTTTATTAAGGTTAATTAAATGGCTTAAATGTTAAACGAGATCATAATATCGTATAAAAGAACTAGCTGGTGTGCCTGTTCATCGCACGGGTGAATTGAAAAATTAAGCAATACAGATTGTGTGTGAAGGATAAAGAAGTTATTAATGATTTAATTATACGTGAATTGCAAATTATAAACAAAAATAGCTTTTTCATATATCAGCTGAACAAAAATCACTTTTGTTAAATTTTAAGTCTGTGGATCTAATAGCTGATAAAAAGGATTCTTTTTTTATTTATAACACCCCCGTTATACCCTTGTGGGTCGATTTTGAAAACACCTTCCTAAGCTGATCTCTGCTCGCAAAAGTAACATATTGTTACAAATTTTGTGTAATGAACGCTTAAAATAGTATAAGTAACTTATATCTGGATGTGTAAAACGTTATTATTTTCTGTTGTATTTATTTTATGTCAAAATTGTAATATTCGCAAGCAACGCCGTTCCTTACATTATAATGGCGATTCAATGAAAACATAGCGAAATGTTGGCTATAGAGCCAAGTTGGCATCATTTTTGGCCACCATATTGGCAATTTGGCGATTGATTGAACGGTGCAGAAGTTTATATGCTGCAGCGCTACCTGGTGGGGAGCTGAAACAAAGAGGATAGCGCTTAAACCTTCTCCGCAAAAAAATACATATACATGCTAATTTTCATAGTGATCGGTTGAACGGTGTTCGGGTGAAGCGATGCCATATACACAAACATCCATTTTTAAATATATAAATATAATAATACATACTTCCCCCTATTTGAATTGTCTATTGTTCACTATTTCATTGGTTTTAATTTTGTTTTCACGGAACCTTAATTTTTTTCTAAAATAAAAGTAGCCTAAGATACTCTTTATAATATCAGATATCGTCCAGTAAAAGTTTCGTCAAAATCGGTCCAGCCGTTTCAGAGATTAGCTGGAACAAAAAGACAGATCGACACAGGCAGAAAAAAAATTTAAAATATTGATTTTTTGATGTAAGTACCGTATATACTTTTAAATGCATTAATTAAAAAGCTGTTAATTTGAAATTACAAACAGACACTTCAATTTTATTTATTTGTATAGATTTGACCAAATGAGAAGTTGTTTTATATACAGCTATTGACGCAAAAAAAAACAAAAAAATCAGTATTTTCATTCTCATTGGTCAACATTCCACAGGCCTAACATCTCCTCGGCATCCAATCATAACACATAAGCAGGTTCTCCTATCATCTAAATGGATGACACTCAGTTCCTCGTTTCTCACAGATATTGCTGTCAGGAACGCGCAGTCTGAAGAGATAAGTATCATTACTACATGGAAGTGAGTCCTTAATTGTCTTTGGTCCTATCTCTATGGCTACTTACTAGCTTTAGGGCCGTGAAATGATTAAGTTAAAGCTTGCGGCATGAAAAAAAGATCAGGGCTTTTTGTTGGCGATGAACATAAGCCTACTAGTTGTATGTTCGAAGTAAAGAAGATAAAGGCACATTGAGATAAATAATAATATTTCCAACTAAAGAAATAACACAGATCGTAATTTAATCTTTAATTAATATTTATCTTGATCGTTTTTTCTACATAAATCGACAATCTAAATCCTTTTTTTAAATAAAATTTTACTACATCAAATGTTTTTTTTAAATGACATAAAACCATAAATGTTTATTTTTGCCTATTTTCTCTTTAAATCTTTACTGTTAGTTAAAAAATGATCCTTTTTACATCTGTTTTGTGATATCTCATAATTAACAGTGGAAAGGAATATGTCATGTTATCCAGAAAACTACGCCTAAAAGTTTATCACAGTTACAGAAAGTCAGAAACGGTTTTCACTATTGGCTATCTATCGTGACATTTGGCGATGTCTTTTCGTTTGGCGAAATTGATCGACGGTATAATATATAAATACCGAAAATACATTATAGAAAAGCTATGTTTCGAATGTATTTTTTTTAAAAAATTAAGCATCTATGGAGGAACATTTTTAAAAATGCATTGTTATAGTGGTCAACATTCTAGGATAAGTGTCTCCCGTTATGACTCCAGTAATTTCTTAATCATCAGCATATTAGCTTCTGTAAATTTTGTTTCAGGCTATATATTATTTATTTATTAGCATTCACACAAAAAATTATTTTAAACATGCTTAGATTGAAGAAACTTTACCATTTTTCGTAACCTTTTCAATATTTTTTTTCAGAATTTTTACATAAGAGAAAGTAAATATTCGCTTAGAAAGTTAAAAGAAAATATGTAATTTTTTTATCTTCACAGTAAGGAAAACATATTCACATAATACTAATAATCTAAGTAACCACGAATGTCAAACAATATAAGCTGACTTCTTTTTCATCTTCAAACATCATTGAGCATTTCATTAACGACAAACAAACGAAATACTTCGCTCTTAATATTCCGCCAATCTTGTGCAAACACTTTAAAAGTCGGCCAATCGAAAGAACTGAAGTAGACTCTTGCGGATAGGCTTCTTTTGTTGAACAAAACAGAATGGAAAAATGTGCTGTTCGACTAAAGAGATCCAGAGAAAATAAATTGGACTTTTCTTCTCTTCCGCTCTTTCCTTTCAAACCTGCGGTCTTTGGAGTGGTTTGTTTGGTACAAAAAGATTGAGCCCTAACAACTGAGCTTGAAATTATTCCCTTGTGATCTATCTACTAGTAGAGCCCGATCGTTATTCAGCACTGATGTACAAGAATCCGAAAAACAGAGAAGGAAAAAAAATAAAGGAAATAAGACGATTTTTATTGAATGCAGCCCCGCCTATTTCCTTACAATCGATAGAGCCAGCACCTTCTCAATCGATATTGCTTATTTCCTTACCAATTCTTAGTCTTCTATTGTTCTGTTAAACTAACACAAAACAGTTTAAGTTCTGTTAATTGTTCGAATTGAAAGTAATAGTACTTTCAGAAATTTTTTCTTTGGTATAACTTAATTGAATATTTTATTGCCTCGTTAAACAGTATTTTTTACAAAAAAAACTAGGGAAGAAACTGTCATAGAACTGAATGCATGTATTAGAGGGACCGGAATGTGTTGTTTTACTGCGTCAAATTCAAATAGATGAATTTTTACTAAGTTTTTAGTTTTAATCAATTAGTAACTACCTCGTTATAGACAACCTTTTGCCGTCTACTATGGAAATTTTCAATGCCGGATCGATAAATGATTTTTGAGCAAAATATCTGGAGATAATATTTTGGGCATCCTCAAAACTTTCAAATTTTTACCACTTTAAATATCTTTAAGAGATCGGAATAAATGGAAATACGTTGGAGCAGAATTGGGCGAGTATGGATTGTTATACAATATAACTCCCATTTCAATTCGTTCACTTATTCCAGGGTTCATCCTGCGTAGTGTAGTCTTGTATTATCAAGTTTCAGAATAACACTGTTTCTGTTGACAATATCTGGACACTTTTCAATTAAAGATTGATTTACTCGATCCACTTGTACACACAGTAAGGGTCTGAATTTACAGTTTGTACAGGTTTCAGCACTTCAAAATGAATGACCCCGCGAATTCTCCACCAAACACACAAAAGCACATTTTGGGAGAAAACCACTGCCTTTTGCTTTTCGGACTATTATAGAAGACTCGTTTTTCATATCCAGTGAAGGCAATCGAAAGATATTTCTGTAGTGTGCCGCTGAAGCAATAAGTTGCGTGTGGTGAATAGGTCAGCATTGTTTTCTTCGGACAGATTATGCAGGACCCAAACACCTGCTCTGCTCACTTTACCAAACTGCTGCAAATGTTCTTGTATAGTCGACCGAGTTGGTTAACAGTGTTTGATAGTTCCTAGACTGTCTGACATGGATTTTCCTCCACTTCAACCTTTGGCAAGCCAATATCTAAAGCTGTTCTTCTTCCTGAAGAGTGCGAGTTGGAAAGGTCGAAATTTATCTTTGAACTTAAAAACCCACCACAAAAGAGTTTTGCGTTACTACACTTATGCAGCTCAAAAAGGATACAATGCAGGATATGCACATGTCCTGGTATTTGGCTGGCCATTCTTCCATAAATTTCAAAAAAAAATTAAGATTTAAATATTACGAGTAAACAAATCACTCAAATTATAAAATGTCTTTGGCACGACTTTAAAGTACACAGTGACCTGATAAATAACTAACTAATATCGACATACGCAGAAATGCCATAACTTTCCGGTTCCCCTAATATTAAGGGGACTCAATACGATTCAACAGGCAAAAATTGATTAAAAATTGAAATAAATTATTTTTTTGCCTAAATTATTCTTTATATATTTTCTGAAATCTAACAAATTTCGAAAGCTTTAAGTTAACAAAAAATTAAGTGTTGTGATAAAATTTTATGTCCGTTATTATTCACAACGCGTCAGACTGACCACCTAACCGGAACATCTGCTCATGCATTTCAGTGCCCAAAGCCATGAAAACTGAGATGTGCCCATTAGGTTTTGGCCCTCATGGATTGTTGTGTCACTGAGTTTAGTTGTATTCACATACCAATGGCAAATAAAAATTTTAAACTTATTCATCTCAGAAAGAAAAATAACTAGTTTATCTTCATTTAAAATACTTAGCCTTTTTTTTTCTATTGTGTCAAATGCTTTGATATTTTTTCTACCTATTGCTACATGAAAAAAAAATTGGTCAAGTAAAATCATTGAATTAAACCAAAGCAATACTTATTTTTTTTAAAAAAAAGTTTAATTTAGAGTTTATACATTTTTCACTGAATTTTCAATAAGTATTTATGAATACCGATTATGTTGTCACAAAACCCATACATGATCAATACTTTTGTTATACATAGTTCGACGTACTGAAAATCCTATTTCCTGTATGTGTTTGTCAATAATTGTAGAAGTGTAGCATTTTAAAATCTCTTCTTAAAAATTTTAAAATTTTTCTTTAAAAAAATTAAATGTCTAGCTTTTTGTTGAATTTTAAACACAAAAACTGTTTTACGTAATCTATATATATAAAATGGATGTTTGTATGTATGACCTCGCTTTATTTAAACACCATTCAACCAATTACTATGAAAATTAGCATATATATGTATTTTTTGTGGAGAAGGTTTTTGTGCTATCCTCTTTGTTGCAGATCCCCACCAGGTGGCGCCACAGCATATCAAATTCTGCACCGTTCAACCAATCACCAAGTTACCAAAATGATGCCAACAAGGCTCTATAGCCAACATTTCGATATGTTTCCATTGAATCGCCATTATAATGTAAGGAACAGCGTTGCTTGCGAATATTACAATTTTAACATAAAATAAATATAACAGAAAGTAATATTAACGTATTACACATCCAGATGTAAATTATTTACACTATTTTTAGCGTACATTACACAAAATTTGTAACAATGTGTTACTTTTGCTGAGCAGAGATCAGCTTAGGAAGGTGTTTTCAAAAATGGACCCACAAGAAAGTTACGGGACGTTATAAATATAAAAAAAAACTTTTTATCAGCTATTAGATCTACAGACTTAAAATTTAACAAATATGGGTTTTTTGTTCAGCTCAGATGTGCAAAAAGCTTTTTTGTGTGTGTGTTTAATTTGCAATTCACGTAAAATTAACTCATTAAAAACTTCTTCTTCCTTCAATCTGTATTATTTAATTTTTCAATTCACCCGTGCAAAGAAGTAGATATATATAGGTCAAAAGTAAAAAAATTGTAAAGATCATTATAAATCTAAGTTCTTTTTTATAAATCGTACCATGCCCCCTTAAACAACAGAGGAAGATTTTAAATGTCAAATATACAATACAATACCCTAAATTTTACTCCAGAATTGTGATATAAGTACAACGGAGAAAGAGAGCTTAGTTGCAATTACGCTTAAGAGAGAATGTTACTCTTTCAACGTGGGTGATTATACTTTATTGCTAAGTAACTCATGAACTTTTAAATAATAAGGAACATTCTTGTGAAAATTCTACTCGCTAACGAACTCCATGATTGCAATTGTTTCATTGTACACTTGAGTTAAAGGCATGAGTTTGTACATAACATTAAACGCATTCATATTATGTCTCTGAAATATAGCAAAGTATGGCCGTTGGGTTATTAAAAGAGTTTTAAACTACAAACAATCTTATAATTCTTGTAGACTTTGGTGCGCATTTGTGTGGCTTGTGAAGCATTTAACTTTTCAGTTTTATTTACGTAGAACATATTTAAATGTGAATCTAAATGTTCATTAAAGATTATAAAGTACTTATTTTGCTTTAAAGATTATATAGAATTTTTAAACTAACAAATGTTTGATATTGTTAAAAGAATTCAACTATGTATAATAAAATGAACAGTTTTGCATTATGCTCAGAAAGAAGATATTTATTTCATAAAAAATAATTTTAAAAAACGTAAATAGGTTGCAAAAACGTTTAAAAAAACGTGCAATAGCGTTGTATTTTGGCAAAACCCTAATCTAGTTCAACCCTTGGTAAAAAAGGAAAAAAGGTGTGACAAAGTGCACCAACAGATCATTTTTTGTATCCAATTTGCCGATAATAATTCTCTAGGTTAGTGATAAATAAAGGCGTGGCTTTAAATTTGTACTATTAAAACTGTAGGGGAAAAAATGTAGATTTTTTTTTCTTATATTGAAAAAAGAATTTAAACAAATCATGCTATGAAAGCATGATGATTATTTTACGAGCAAAATTTTCACTGTAACAACTAACGTAAAAATGGAAACTGCATTTTTTTTTCCGCATGATTAAACATGATTGGAAAAAAAAAGAGTTTTTAACAAAATTCAAAGAAATAAATTAATTAAAAAGTAAATGGATAGTGTATTATAAAATGGTTACTTACGTATGATCGCAATAACGCCAACTTTACTAATAACTCTCCAAGTTGGCAACCCCGATTTCCTATGTGTCGTATGCCCTGAATTGGCAATCAGGTGCCTCGTTTCGAGTGAGTGTGAGTGAGTGAATATTAACGTCTCACTGTTCAGCTACACGAGGGCTTTTTTGGGGACGGTCCGCGTAATTTTGAACCATGGTCAAGTGACGCGGACGACACCTGAGATAGCACCCCCTCTCCTAACTACCACACCACACCAACGGGAAGACGTTTGAGCTCTCGACAGATTTAACGTGCATCGCTCCCCTACACGGCGGGTCTTCAGTGGTCCTGGGATCGAACTCATGACACGCTAGCCATGATCCGATGCCTCGACCACTTGGCTATCGCGGCCACATGTGCCTCCAGAGGCGGCGTAAGGCGTGGGCGGTGTGGGCCACTGCCCACGGCCTCGCGGTGCTTAGGGCCTCGCGCCTCAAAGCCGAAATAAATTAAACGAAAAGTAAGGAGACTCCAAAAGTACACGGCACAGGGTTTTTTATAATTAATAAATTAGAAAATTCTCAACTCTATCTCTTTTTTGCCATAAAATATCAAAAAATTGATATATCGACTTTTTTTAAAAAAAAAAGATATTCTATTTATCTGCGCACGAAAGCATATGAATAAATAATTCGTGAAAATATTGTTTTCCATTTTCTTTTATTAAAAATTTCTCAACTTTGTCGTTTCGACTCAAATAGAAAATTTCTGTTTCTTTTATATATTTTTTTTCATTATTGTTTAATGTGCCGAAGAAATATGAATAAAAAGTTTGGTTTTTTTATTTATGAAAAAAAATTCGTTTTTTATTTTATAAACCTTTTTCTTACATCACCAGAGGGCCTCGCGAAATGTATCTTGCCCACATTAAGTTCAGGTCTCGCGCCGCCACTGGGTGCCTCGTTTCATATAATGTCGACAATAGGTTGCGATAATACGTAAGTACCTTAAAATGTGATATTCTCTATAGTATTATAAAATTCTAATGTAATATATTAATATTACAGCAGTTCAGTCTAGAAAAGTGTGCTGAGTTTATATTTTATTTCTTAATAATAGATTAATGTATTTAATCTTATTTAATGCTGTTTACAAGGATAAGATCAATTTTCTATTTGAAGGAATGTTTTGGAGTATACAAAAATAATTTTAAATGCATATTTTTTTTTAAATGTTTTTAGTTTTCTTTATTTTGAAAATTTTTAAACCTATTAAATTATTATAAAAGATTAAAAATACTATCCTTGATTCTATTCTGCATCAATTTAATATTTATATGTACTTAAATATATTGAAAATTAAATTGTGCTCAGACTTCTCTGGAGCTTGAAGAGAATTATTTTTGTCGTAGAATTCTAAGATAAGCAGACTAAGATTGCGATGTAAGCAACCCTATTTCAAAACTAAAGGGAAGAAAAGTCTCCATCCTCATCTAATTATTAAAAGTCATTTCTTTCTTTATGCTAATATAGAAAGCCAATATTTAAAAATATATTGAAAAATCCCTAAGAAAATTAAGTTAGACATGAATGCAAAAAGAAAGGTACTAATTTGATGTACCGTATTTACTCGGATCTAAGCCGCACCCCCAATTCTCTACACCAGAGGTTCCCAAACATTTTTTGTATCATAGACCACTTGCCCTGTTTTTCGGTGTTGGATAGACCCCTTCTCACCTAATATTGAATTCATGCAAATTCATCAACTTAAATGTCTTTTTGACAGCTGGTGTAAAGCTCTGCTTACATTAAAAGACACAAATTTCTAATTGTAGTGAAGTATAGTGTTTAAAACATAAGAAACGCATGTTAATTAATTAAATTGAAATTTAATAAATACATACAATAACTGATCCACAAACAAATGCTTTTAATGGGAGGGATGAATCGGATGTCTCAATTACAAAATTTCAACATTTGTCATCATTCTTGTCAGGTTTTACCCTAAATCTCCTTGGTTGTGGGTGTCCAGTCTTTTTCTTTCTTTCTTTTTTAATTTTAGAGATTGGCAACTGTGTGGGCGCTGAGACTCTTTCTTACCAGAAAAAGCAATTCAAAACATTCTCACAATAATAAAAAAATTAAGGATAAATGATAGGTACATCTTTTAAAAATCAAAATTGCTGACATTCATTTCTAAAGTTTATTTTAAGATTTCCGTCAATGCCTGTTCCGATCAGTTCCTTTTGTATCATACTATTTCCTTCAACGTGACCAACTGCTGTGGTATTATCATAGTCAAAGCATTTTCAAACCTAGTTCCAGAATTTGAATAAAGAACATTTAAATGTTGAATGTAAGTTAAAACATCATTTTCCTGGCAGATTGTGTGTGGTTGATTGAGAAACTGGGAAAATTCGCGTCGTCCAATCTTATACTCCTTTAGCTTATTTCTGGCAAGAAATGCTGAAATGATGCTCCTTGTCTTATGCTGCTAACTTGTAACTGCAAATTAACTTCATAAAATTTAGTAAATGAATGTTATATGGGTAAATTCTGGTTTCTATTTGATTAAATTTTCTTTTAAAAGTAATATCATGGTTTGGTTTAATGAGAGCTACTGTCGTAGACACCCCCCCCCTTCCATTTACACCTTATGGACCCCGAAATTATTTTTTCACTGACGTGGACCCTTTTTAGGCCGTCATAGACCCCCGAAGGTCGATATAGAACACTTTGGGAATCACCTTTCTACACGTTTTTGAGAAAAAATAAAAAATTGTGTAAAAGTTTCATTAATATCCGATACTTAAGAGGGCCGTGGGTAGCCTAGTGGTTAGAGCATCGGACTCCAGACCGGAGGGCCTGAGCCCGATGCCACCAAATACCCTCCGAGTACATACGGAGTACGTGCTCGTTAAATCAGTGGGTCGGAAAGTCTTGTGGGCGGTTGCAGCAGAAACTACTAATGCATGGGCTGGAAAATATTTCCCTTCCCTCCACTCCCATGCCTAAATTGGGGATGTGGAGATAGGTGGTGTCGCCATCTATCGTTAAGAAGTCCAAACTGTCTCACAGGCTCTGGCAACTTTCATTCCTTTCCGTCAAGAAGGCACTAAAACAACAACTTAAGAATTTTAAAAAAAATTATGAGGAATAATAAGTTACTAGTTAATTTATTTTACCAGTATTAAAAACTTTCAAATAAATACATGATATTACAATGACTCACCCATCCGGTGTAGTGGTTATATATGGTGGTCCGGTATAGTGGTTAGCGATGCTGACTGCTGTGCCGTAGGGCCTGGGTTCAAATCCTGGAGAAGGCATTGATGTTTGTAAATGCATAGTGCCTTCGTGGCATGGAAGTACTCTAAATAGCCGTCGAGCCGCAAGTCCTAGTGAGGTTGGTCGAAGGGGAAGAGAGGTGGGAGGCCCCTGACCCTCCCCCAGGGTGTTCTTCCTCGAAATTGTGGTGAACCGAGCTAAATCATACAGTCACCTGCAGGGTACTCAAAGCTAATGACAGGCAGGTACTAATGACAGGTGTACAATCTAGCCCGATGCCATGATGAATTTCGTGGGCCTCGATCTCACTACGTCAGACAGAGGGCATTAGCAGCAGCAATAACAACACAATGACTCTAACAGTCAGAAAATTTGTTCCAAAAATGATTCGTCATTCCCATTCTCACAGCTGTCTTCGGAAATTGGCGCTGGAGGCTTCGCCATTTTCCCACACGATGTCGTCTTCCGTGCCATCTAAGTGCATTTGTAATGCAACATTTTTTTAAAAGAATGAATTTTAGAAGATTGTAAAAGAATTATTAAAGATTGTTGAACATTTACAAGCAAAAATTATATAATTTCGTTTACGCATTCGACGTATATTTGTTTCATTCATGTCAAATTTTCAGCGGTGAATGCTTTGTTTCCGTTTTTTTCTGCATACAAAAATGGCCTCCCTTTTCATATTTGCATCACAGTGAACTCGTCTTGATGCTATTACCAATATGAGAGATACCAATATGGTTATATATAGATGAGTAAAAGAAAACGTGTACGAAAAACAATTCCTATATACGAGCAGACAACGATGTTTAGGATAGACTGAATACTGGACATTAACTGCGTAATGGAATAAGTCACCAATACAAGTGACTAAAATGGATGGTTACATTTTTCCTTTTGAAAGGGGTGGAAAATCAATTTTTCCCATCCAACAAAAGTTTTGCCTTCGATTCTAAGCCGCACCCGATTTTCAGTAGCATTAACACTGAAAAAATAGTGCCGCTTAGATTCGAGTAAATAAGGTAAGTTTGTATCGTTTTTGCCGTGATTTTGGAATCGCGCCAAAATAAATCTTGGGTAGCCAATCTAATGTTGTCGTATAGTACTGTATCACTCCAACCTGGTGTACTTTATAACTATTTAGTGGAAAAATCCGTAGCATACCGATATCAAATTAGTTCGAAACGAAAAATCGATATTTTAATAACACATCATTATTTCTAAAAAAGATGTAAGAATATTAAATGTTCCGCCGCGTTCTTTCCTACATAATCAGTAATTTTCATTAAAGTTATATGCGAAAAAAAGTTGTTTTTGCTCAATATGTGAGAGTTATACTATGTTTCCCCATTAAAGATATGAAACACAGCTGATGTGTAATATATTAGTTTAGGTTATAGTTATTATTAAATTACACATTGTAAGGTAGCACTCTTTTTTTCTAATCTTTTCTTTCTATTTTTTCCCCTTGCTTTTAACGAACTAAAAATAATGAGAAAGGTTTTGGCAATCGACTTTAATACTGATGCCAAAACTTTTTTAGATATCAATAAAAACTAATTTAAGTTTGGTTTTACCTATAATTCAAGACAAATGATAAAGTTTGAGAGCAGAAATAAAAAGTAATTGAAGTTGGATCCCATTCAATTTGTGAGAGGAACTATAATAAAAAAATAAGGTTTCTTCAAGAGAAATATTTTTTATTCGACCAATATTTTTAAAATAAATGAAAAAGAAACCAATTTTATATAAATATTTCGTTATACTTTTTTTTTCTTCTTCACAAAAAAAATGAAGTTTTTGAAGTCATCCGGGAAATCCGAATTTTTCTTGAATAAAATTTGTGAAATACAAAGAAATTTTTAATGGAATCATGAACATTAATAATTCATGAGGTAAATTAAACTGCAAAATAATTTGCTTAAACCGCATTTTTGCAGACGATTTACTTTGTTACGATGTTCTGAAAACCTTTTTGTAAAAAACGCGAAGCTGTAGTTCACAGGAATATAAAATTAAAAGAAATTCCATGTTATGAGAGATAGGATATAAAATATTTTATAGTAGCCAAAAAAAAAAAAGCATACATTTTTAAATCGTTTTCAGCTGCAAATTTTACAAGAAGAGATTCTAATAAGAAATTAAATATGATTTTAAGATTTATAATTGGTTGCGCTTTAGCATGTATTAATAATTTCTTCATGTAATATTCAATTTAAGCGATAGTTGTTTAAAATTTAAATTAAGTTTAAAGTGTGAGAATGTGTGCGTGCGTGTAAAGGAGAAAAACGACACACTCCTCATGATATTTTCGAAACTATTAGGTTTGAAATTTGGCAAACATATTTCTTTTGTTGAGTAAAGATCCGTTAAATACACGTTTGGGGGGAATTCACCTCCCAAAGGGACACGTTATACATATATATATATATATATATATTCTTTTTTTTAACTATTACTCAAACATACTTGAAATTTTGTAAGTATGTTTCTTCTATGGAGTAACGTTAACGGAAATCGTTAACGGTTAAACGGAAATCGACTCCCAAGAGAATTTGCGGGGCATATAGGTAAAAATAGATTTTGGTTTTTGAACTATTAGTTTCATGGGCTTGAAATTTTGTAAGCATGTTTACTTTGTTTAAAAAAAGGATCCGCTAAAAATTGCTAGCGGAAATCAACTTTGGGGGGTTGTGAGGTCCTAAAAGATAATAATGCTTCCGTTTTAGAAATGTAAGTCCTATCCTTTTTAAATCAAAAGGTAAAGGCTTAAAGAATTTTTTTAAATACAATAGAACATTTAATGATAGGATATATATATCAATGATTTATGAACGTTATATAATCACACAATATCAATAAATACCCAGCGTAGCGTGTGGGTAACGGCTGGTATATACCGTATTTATTCGAACCTAATCCCCACTTTTTTTCCCAAAGTTAATTCTACAGAAAATCGAATGCGACTTAGAATGGAAGACGGGAAAATTCGCTGGATGGGAGAAATTGAATATCATACTGACGGTTAGAGTAATTACAGATTCATAAATGCATTTAAAACTTTTTAATACTGGTAAAAAATGAATTATTCGCTCCTTATTAGTTCTCAATTTAAATTTTCTTAAATTTCGTAAATACAGATATTGATAAATCCTTTTACATTATATTTTTTCACAAATTCTTCTTGAGAATTAGGGATGTGGCTTAGGATCGGTGGCGGCTTAGACTCGAGTATAAATACAGTATATTACTTTTTAATCTATTGTGTCTCTGCAAGTTAGATTTTAAGTATTTTTTTCTTCAAATCTAAAAAAAAGGGGGGGGGGACTTATTTCACTTTTGTGTTCTTTACTCTAACATTTATCAAAAACACACATACATTGTTAGCCAAAAGTGATAAATAAGATTTTTCTTAAATCGGACATTCAATGAAAAATTCCTTTTTGAAAGCTGGTGCCCTTTTTAAAATAGACAATGACTACAGCACGGTATCCTATACTCGAAACGCGTGTCATGGATGTTGCCACGGCAGTGATTCACGCCTTTAACAATATATATTTGACTATATCTTTATTTTGTTAAAAATACCTTTAAACTTTGCCACACACGACAACAACAACAACAACAACAATGAAAAATGTGATGATTACGTCATGTCCGTGAAGGGACCAAATCAAATACTACCATCAGCCTAAATGACTATTCTGGCAATCTGTAATTTGTCACATTACTAATTGAAGTGAATTCAGCAAATTTTTCAGTATTCTTCCAATTCACTTCATTTCACAAAAACTATAATTTTCAACGTAAAACAAATTTTTTAATGTTAAACAAATAGAACCCTCATAAAAATTTACATATTAATTCCTCTCTACATTTATCAATGGCATAACTTTAATTGTACCTTCTCTAAATATTCGTAAACTTCTCATCAGAAATGGAAATTTATGTGACATAATATTTTCACGCATAGCCAATTACACTTAAACGTAATCACACTGAGTCTGGAACTGTAAACAGGACAGTAGGCAGACAGGAATTGCTAGTGAATAATGTAAATATGGTATTTGCCAGCAAACACAGACTGCTAATTACGATTCGAAATTCTAGTAAGCAAACACCTTTCTGACATACCGCTTGTTTCTCTGAATCAGTGTGTCACTGGTGTTGCCTGAAATGTTATTCTAGCACAAGAATTTCGATCCTGGAAATGTTTATGGTTCTGTAAATTTAGTAGATCAATGCAAAAAGTTGGCTTTTTTTTCAACAAGATGTGTTGTTTATCAAATATTTCCGTTTATTTTAAAGCATAAAAGATGTATGAATCAAGATAATATTGATATATGTAAGGACTACTTATAAGTTCTGATATAATATATATGTATTAATATATATAATAAAGGATTCCATTGTAAAGGAATGAATTATAGTTTGAGTGATGGCTTATATATATATATATATATATAAATTTCCATGATGGTGTAATAAATTTATTTATACATAAGGTATATATAATAAAAGTAACTACATCTTTACAACAGAATGGAACAAAACCACAGTTTGGACAAATTTACATTTATTATGATGGTGAGGCTTTGTATGAAAGGGCAAAAATATTTAAACGTGACGATGGATTGTAAATTTTCCAACCAAGTATAGATAAAAATTCATATGCAGAAAATATAGAACTTTGTATGAAATTCAAAATAAAGACCAATATCACAAGAGTATATATAGTCTGTGTTTTTATACAAGTTATACAACTTGAGCAATGAATATAAACAGTTGCAAAATTTGTACTTTGGGGGCTGGTCCATTGTTAGGAGAATATGGGGTACCCTCCTTCTTCCTCTAGTTATTATTAAAACAATTTATATATTTTAAATGGAAATTTAAACAAATATTTTTATTATTAAAACTTCATCACAAAACACAGCACATGCGCGCGCATACAGGTAGAGTGAGTGTTATAATAACGTCACACTATAAAGAAATACGAGACTATTGGCAACGGACCTCGCAATTTTGAGCCTCGGTCAAATGACGAGGACTTATCTTGAGCTGCCACCTACCTCTTCAGACTACCACACATGACTCGAACCCACTACTATCCAGCAGCAGGCTCTTGTCCAAAACACACACAACTAAGCTACTTCGTCAACTATAGCATGTGGGAATATGTTGTTCTCTTTTTACTTTCTGTAAATAGAGTTTCTATCTTTTTTTAGTGTGATTTTTAATGCAAACGACTGAAAAAATAGAGCTGGTCTTATATATATTATTAAAAATACATTTTAAATATTACTTCAACTCTCACTTGAAGAAAAATATCATTGATTCTGCAATGAATCATAAATCTAACCAATCTTATAAATTTTGAATGTATTTTTATTGTAACATCCCGGTGGACACTATTGTTGGGGGGTTTGAGTAAAGATTAGTATAGTAATTATAATACACTTTTACTATCTATTTCACTTAATAACTCTAGAAAACTTAAGGGGGAGAATGTACTTAAAACATTAAACCAGAGGAGCAATCACGTTTGATTAATTTAAATATCATAGAAATAAGCACAGTTATTTTGTTACTGGAGTGCTCTTGACTCCATTACTTGGATTATCTTTGGATAACTTGAATAAATATACGACCTCCGGTCGTTATCTTATTCACGCTTCAATATCCACTTTCAACCATTTCATCTCTACTCTACTACAAACACTTAAATAGAAGTTCTAATTTGCATAAATCCCGTTTTCTTCACAGAGAGCTTTTCAATTGAAATCGCAGCTAAAAAGATTAATTTTACCCAAGAGGATTATTAGTAAAATTGCGGATAGACCCGTTACATTTATTCCTTACCATATGTTTGATAATTCATGCGATAAAATATAATTCAAATTGAATAATAAAATATCATTTGGTAGTAATATTTATTGTTAAGTTATTATTGAGATCAATGATGGAGAAATTAAAAACAAATTTACCAATTATGGAATTTTAACTTTATTTAAATATTTTTTATTGTTATTAATGCTAATAAAAATTTGCATATATAAAATATGTATTAATATAATTATTAAAACGGTTCAAGTTGAAAAAATATTTAAAATACTTTTTGCAGAAATATTTAAGTAAATTTTGTATAAATCTGTCTCGTTTATGGATTTTCAATTAAAAAATGTTATACATTTCTTTCACAACATGGCATAATATTTCACAATGTAAGAACCTATTATACATTTATTGCTCGTATAAAGTAGAATTTCATGGTATTAAATCTAGCATAAAGAACAATAGACTAAGCTCACACTATGTAATTGAATTCTAAGTAAGTCAAGCAAAATGGAATATAAAGTATTAAATAAAAAAATTAAGAAATTAAGTAAGCAATAACTAATCAGATTAAAATTATAATTATGGGATATTTCAACGATTAAAGTAAATATTGGATCAGCAAATATTGAAATTTTTTCCGAGAACCCAACGTGAAATGTTCTAGGCCTGTGTTTGCAATTGGGAGCTCCCCAACTGGACAAAAAAAATCATTAATTGTAATGCTTAAAAAAACTTTTAACGTAGAATATGTTTATAAAGAACACTTGGTTGAAAATAAAATGAAAAAAAATATCTACTTTTTCGTGCATTACATTAAAATTAGCAATTCCAGAAAAAGGTAAACAAAAGATAATAGCTTTTCCTTGAGGAGTTAAAATTACGGAAAAAGATATGTTAGTTAAACGAATTTAATGATCGAATAAACTCAGTTAAAGGATTCCAATAAAAAAAATCCTAATCTTTCTTTTTTTTGCTATTTTATAAACAGAACATAAAATTTTGGTGATTCTTTTTTTTTGTTCCGAACTTTTTTGAGACTCGTACACTAAGATACACAAAAAAGGATTAAAGTATTTTTAACCTGAAGTAGATGAACAACAGAATTTAAATTTTATTGAATTCTGAATTAAATAAACCGCTTTCTCTCTACAACGGAACGATTTTTATTGACCCGAAACTTCCTGAATATAATGCAGTTATGCGTCTCCAAACGAACAAAATACTTCACACAATGACATTGAAAAAGCAGAGGACATTGTGGATCCCTGAAACTTTTTACAGAGCTGGACTTCCTTCTAATTTAAGAGCAAAAGAACGAGCATCGAAAAAGGAAGCAACTATCCATCAACCTGACTTAAGCCTGCCATGTTGGCTTTCTTGTAAAATTCTAAAAAGTTTTATGGAAAAAAAGAAACTTAAATAAAAAAAATATATGAAAATCTGTCCAAAAAAATCGTGGAAGTTTCTTGACTCACTGAATGTTTGTTGCAGATTTATTTCTACCTTATCTTCTGAGTTTTTGTTCTTGTTTTATTTTTATAAACTAGTTTACATAATTTATTCCTAAAGACTTCGCAAAATGAAAAAATTTCTAAATCGTTAAATTGCCAATTTTTGAATCATAAAATTTGTATTAAATACAAATTGATTTATAACCAAATTTAATAAGGATAATGAATTAGAATGTAAGAACTGAATTATGTTATGTACGTCATCATGTTTTCTGTTAAATTTTTTTTATAAATAAATCAATAACAAAAAGTACTTTTGAAATATTCCTTTTTGTATAAAAAGCATTGAAAAACTCGTTTATTCTATAAAAATTTTAATAAAAGAGAATTGAAAATGCTTATAGTCGTTTCTACTAATGAAAGATAACGCAATGCCAAACGATATTTTAATTTAATGAAGTTTTTTCATTTCAAACAGCAAAACAAATAATCGTTTGTTAGAAATAAAATACTTTTTTTAACAAACAAACAAAAAAACCACATTCAGTCTAATAATTCCAAGTTTTTTCTAAGGAACACACAATCTTTGAATTTTCAAGTAATCAGTATTTTAGAACTGAACATTAGCGTTAGTTCATTAAACATATCCATTTTTAACTTTATTAAAGGAATTTTTTTAGAATTTATAGCGTTTTTCCGAAACGCAAAGGGAATTGCAGATATTTTTAATTGTATAAATCAGTGCTTTTCGAGCTTCTAGTATTTGTGACCCAATTTTAAAACATAATTTTCATCGCCCTCCCACCATACAACTATAATGTATTAAATTAAATAATAATGTACTTTGATTCTAAAGCTACAATACTACCTTAATTATGCTCTGTACAAATTATTAAAATAAGTGTTAAATTTTGTATATGTTACTTTTAATTTAAGTACTAGATATTTTAAATAAATTACTTTTTTAAATAACAGTTTTCTTATAAAATCTTTTATCTTCGACTTTTTGATATGTTCGCGCCTTTTACGTAGAGTTATCACGCCCCCCCCCCAAGGGGGCACTTCAAAGTTTGAGAATCGCTGATATAAATAATTAAATAAGGCACAAAACTATCCTTTGTTATTATTTTCCTCTCTTAATTATTTTTTTCCAGCTATTTAAGGTATCCGACTAGGTTGGAAAAGTGTTTCTTAGGTGTGTTTGATTTGAGTCATTTTAGAAAAGAAAAGAAATATAAATATTGAGAAAGAAGGAACAGCATACATAAATCTAGAAGGTTTTTCAGTTGTTTTTATAGCATTTATACTTTATCTAACTTATAAGCATATTTTTAATGTGTTTTTTGAAAAATAAAATTTTTAAGATAATTAGTGAACGAAAAAAAAGTGTATCTCCAAAACCATCCAGTTCAATTCAATAAAATTTAAAATATATATGTTATGAGCCCTTTAGAGAGTGTAACAAACCTCAGATTTTAAAATAGTTAAATTTAATCACATTTTACAGCAATTTTTAGCTTAGAACATACAGTACTTTTGACGACAAATCATTAATATCAAATTTTTAAATGTTTAAAAAATATTTATCTCTGAAAGTATTTTTTACCCTGCAATTTGTGACACATCAGATGGAACAAAAAGTATATCTATGAAATTAAATTTAAATATGTCCAATGTATATTTATAAATGACGTTTTTCTTAACTGTGAAAATTATGCTAAAATTTCATAAAGTTAAATTTTTTTTTCAAAAATAAAGAGTGATACATGTTATTCATTTAATAATTATGATTTTTTAAGCCTATTTATGTCCTTTGACACGATACAATTCTTTTGAAAATCGATTTTTGAAAAATTGGTCTCCGAACCTAGTTGAATGCCTGAACTAATATTTTTCTGATTAAATATTTGTTTTGAAAATACGAAGGTCAAAATATTTTATTCTTTTTTTTTTAAGTAATGAATATTTTGCTCAATTAATAGAACGATTGAAATTGAATTAAAATCACTAATTTTCTTTTCATTACCTGTAAGATCATCTTTACTTTTCTTTTTTTTTACTTTTATACTTTTTTATTATGATAGATATACTTCATGTGGCACGCGGCCTCTTTTGAAGTATCCAACTACTTGCGTGACAACTTCTTTTGTAAAAAATGGAGATATGGGGATTTCTTTGTGGTTTTGAGATTTGTTTAGTATATTTTAAGAAAAGTATGCTAAAATTAAGAACAAAAAAAATTATTATTACTAAAATGGAAAAAAATTGGTAAAAATATTTACAAAAATTAACATAAACCTCTTCTGTACCAAAAGTTTATGAACAAATTTTCAATTTTTCAATTCTGATGTGTTGCTATGTTATTCATTTTTGAAATGACTTTTAGGATAAGAGATATTTTAATTTTTACAAAAACTAAAGCACTTTATCTTTGTTATTACACGAAATTGCTTAAAAAAACAGTGGTTATATTCACATAAGTGGCTGTAAATTTTGTAGTAAAACAGTGATTGCTAAATCTGAAGGTTAAAACACTTCTACTATAATACAGAAGATACAAAAAAATTTCAGTTAATTATTTTCAAAACTGTTTTAGCCATTGATGTCCCCGTTTGAGCCTTTAAAAAAACACATTTCGAGTAAAACACGTTTTAAAGTATGATATCTTGCTTAAAATAATGGTATATGCTTTTACTAAAACACTTGTAGTTTTTGTTCTAGAGAACGGAAAATAATAAACTTGTTATTTTTATAAAGTTAATAAGTGGTCTATAAAATTAAATCATAAAAAAATTTGTCGATTTTTGGCAAAACTCACAATGTTAGGGCAGTCGGATACCTTAAGGAATACAATATCTTATCCTCCCTTACCGATCAAGGAGTACCACGAACAAATATTGAGACTACTACATTCAAGCAGCTCAAAAGTTATTGAGGCTGATGTTGTGATCTTGATCCCCGCTCTTGTGACAAGAACTACATATATCTGACTTCACTCACCTTCCACTTTGGCCCACTACAAGATATTTTTTATTTAATAAGCACATTAGCTCTATTATTCTACATCAGGGGTAGGTTACCTATGGCACGTTTGTCACATGTGGCACGTGGTGCAATTCTCAGTGGCACTCAGCGCTACTCTTTAAATGTGTCAAATTTTGAGTGGATGGCAGTTGATAAATTTGTAATGAACCTTATTTGAAAAACATCTTCAAAATTTTGGACATTGCGGAATTACGAAAAAATCTGAAAGATAACTAAAGATAAATTTACAGCTATTTTGTAAGTTATTGAATGTCATTGCTGGAGATATTTTATTGTTTGAAGAGAGAAAATTAATTGCATGCACTCTGCTTCCCGCTTTTGGCTCTACCTACAAAAAAAAGTAAAAAACCTTTCCTCCTCTCAAAAATATTTCGAGTCGGCAAAGAAATGGATAAACAAATGAGTGTGCTAAGAATCTTATCAAATTGAAATATCACACACAGTTGCGATATAAAAGTGTGTGTTGAACGCACTAGGTTAACATTAAAATTTTTATTTATCTTTTTATTTAACTGCAATAAAGAGAAATACTTATATTTTACGTTGTATATTTCTTATTTTAATAAATATTTTAAGAAATACATATGTACAGTTTTACTTTTTTTTTTGAAGGAACAATTATATACTGCTGTTCGTAAAATATTCAACACCATGAAGGAATCATCAGAATTAATTGAAATTTAATGCACAAACGACTTGTATTAGTACAAATAAATGACGAAATTTTCAAAGCAAAAAAAAAAAACAATGTTAAGTGTCCAAAATCAGTATTTGGTGTAACCACCACGCGCTGCAATAAGTGTTGCTATACAAAGTGGCATGGAGTCAAACAGATTTTTGAATGTCTGCTTGTGGAAGAGAATTCCATACTGCTTGTACGTGCAGCAAAAGTTCTTCTTTTGAAGTTGCAGGATGCGTATCACGAGCGAGACGCCGATCAACCAAATCCCCCACGAGCTCAACTGGCGACATATCCGGTGAATAAGCAAGCCAAGGAAGAAGTTGCATGTGTTGGACTGAACAGAAGTCTCGAACAGTCTTTGGAACATGTGGGCGTGCATTATTCTACTGAAAGATAGCTCTAGGGATGCCTTGAAGGAAGCGAACGACTTCAGGCTGTAGCACTTCCCAGACGTACCTGTTGCTATTGAGATTACCCCGAATTCGTAGTAAATTGGATCGTCCATGATACGAAATCGCATCCCAAACCCTAACTCTGGGTGTTAGGCCACTATGTCGTTCGATAACGCACTCTGGAAGGCAGAGTTCACCGGCATAGCGTCTAACACGAATGCAGCCATCATGGTCCCACAATTTGAAATGTGATTCATCTGAAAAGACAACTTGGTGCCAATCAGCTGTGCTCATGAGCCCATTGCAAACGCAGTCGTCGATGGTTTGCCGTGAGGGGGGTCCTGTCTAAAGGCGCCCTTGCACCCAATCCACGGTGCAGCAGACGTCGACGAATTGACGAAGCCGACATTAGTACACCTGTAGACCAACATGCTGCCAACTGCCTGGAGGAAGCTGTGCAGTCATTTACCGCCATACGGAGGAGGTGTCGATCGTTGCGCGCTGACATTCACCTTCCGTCGTCCACTGCCAGTTTTTTTAGTTGTTCGGTGCTCGTCGGTCTACTGCTTCCAAACTCGCATCACTGTGGAACTGTTCCACTTCACACGAGCTCCTATTGCGCGATAGGAAAATCCACCTTCTCGAAGGCCGATAATCCTCCCCGATTCAAATTCTGTAAGTTGTTGGAATTTCTCCTTATTTCGTCGTGTAGGCATACTTAGATGTAACTAAACGTTCGCCTCTAACAAATAATCATTAACTCTTTTCAACGTCCCGCTACAGCCCTCTATTTATACGCTTTCAGCTTCAGTTAAGAGGGCGCTGCGCACGCCACGCATACGAGGTGACTCTGAAACTTTACAATTTTACGTAACAACCTATAATTGATATTTGCTGCAAAGTTCTTTTAATTCTTATGATTCCTACGTAGTGTTACATTTTTCACAAACAGCAGTGTACTTAATGTTGTCTATTTTTATGTTAAGAAATATCCTTAAATGATGCAAAATTAATGTATAATAAAACTGTTTTTTTTTTATTATTATTGACCTCTATTCTCTGACTCTGCTTGCATTGTAGTGAGAATTGAATTGCTTCATACTGTGTGGCACGCTCAATCCTATTGGTAGATTGGCACCCACAGCTAAGAGGTTGCGACCCCTGTTCTACATCATTAGCTTCACTGGAGAATGGATTAAAATATTACATCTAACAGATACAATTCCATTTCTTTGTCTGTCATATTTTAATTTTATAAACCCCTGTCCCTTGTTAAATTGGAAATATATACTGAAAAGTTGAAGAAAGCAGTAATGAAAATATTATTCGACGCTCAAAAAAAAATGGTAAGATAACTGCTCTCGTGACGGTTTATGTACGTAGAATTCTTTGCAAAGTCGAGGTCCTGGTTTTATTTATGCTTTATTGCATAGAAATTCATTCAAACTTTGTTTATCTTGGCCGCACAAGCGTTGTAGTTAATCCATGGTCTTTAATGCATTAGGGGTTGGGGGTAAATCGATTTTCAGCATGAATGCGTCTTTCTTAATAGATTTGCTTTAAACAATCAATCGGAAGCACTTAGGAAAATGATTGTTATTTACGCAGAGTTTTCATTTTCAATCCAAATAATGTTTGTTATCTTTCGGATGTAGGTTGCAGAAAGGAATTTCTATGTGAGAATAAGTATAGTAAGGAAGGGAACTAAAAGTTTCTTTACAGGAAAATATAAAAGCTTTATTTATTTATTTGTATATCTGTTTATACTTTCAAGAATTTTCCAAAATTGGTAATAATATTTACAAACATAAGAAAATAGAGTCACAGTTAATCGTGCAGATTTACTTTTACGCATCCCCCCTCCCGAAGAAAACCTCGGAAATTTCAAAAATTTTCCTTTTTTTAAAAGATATTAGAAATAGAGATCAGCTGGTGGTAAACTGAAAAATAGCCTCGTCTTGAAAAATAAATACTCAACTAAATTTAAAAGAGAAAATAAATGTAAGTTGTTACTAAATAAATGAATTACTTAATTGCAGTATTTAAGTAAAGACTTGATTTATTCCAAGTAAAATCAACATCAGCCATTACAAACATGGAAAAGTGGCATTATACCTCCCCTGTGTACATTTGAATACATTAAGAAAAATACAATCTTCTAAATTCTTGACTTTTCTATATCCTAAATATACAGGGTGCCCCAAGTTTATTGGTACAAACTTTAAGGGGATGTAGGGAACATCACAAGGATTCAGATTTGCTTAGCAACCCGTGGTCGGCAACGTCTTCGTTCGGCACTAGGTGGCGTTGTTCACAAGAGCATTCGAAGAAACATACCTGCATTACCCCAATCATTTTAGCTGTCTTTACACGCAGAGAAGTATGAAACTTTTTTACGAACACCTAGTTAGCAGATATGCACTTAATTTTCGGATTGGCAGAAGGAGATGCACGAGAAGCAGAAAGATTATATCGCAAAAAGTATCCACAGAGAGATGCACCGGATCTCCGGATGTGTATTAATTTTCATCACAATTTGTGACGGTTCTCTTTGAAGATGGTATGAGTTAAATGGTTTGCCTTTAAGTTGCAAAACACGTTAAACACTACTCTGAGATCCTACTATAACAGCAACGACGACTCGTACGCTGGTACTCGGATTCCTCCGAAAGGTATTCAACACATTTTGTTCTATGCTGAAAGTTCAAGTCACTTGTGACCGGCCCTCACTTTGCCTATTATCCCAGAATGATCCATATTCACACAAACTGTGATCTGAACACAAATCTGAATACTTGTGAAGCCCGCTACTCCTCTTAATGTTTGTCCTAATAATCTTGGGGCATCCTGTATACGACAGGAGTTTTATATATAAACTGGAAATGCAGTTCTTTTCTGTGGTGGTCTATTTGTGGAAGCCGTATTTAAGAAATGAATATGGAATCATTGAAGGAAATAGAATGTAAAACAGTACACTAAATAATCAATGAATGAACCTCACTTAGGGACATTCAAAAAGAATTTTCTTCTGTATAAAATTTGTCTTTAAATATAATTTACAATGGTCTAGATAACAAAAAACAGACATTATCTGAAGGATTTCTAGTGTAATGACTGCTTGAACATCACATTTTTTTAACGTTATTTTCATTTTTTATGGTCCAAAGAAATGAAAATGACTTGGTGTAAGGTCTGAGCTGTCGGATGAGTGTTCTCCTCTTGAACATTCTATCTTTAAAGAATTTTATACACCCAAACCGTACCGTTTTTTTGCGACATTACACTCGATTCATACACTTCCACCAGTCACCGATTAATTTTAATAGGAAAAGTTTCCTTTTGGCGCAAAAAAAACAAACCGTATCACACTTTTTACACTTAAATAGCTGACCGCGTTTCCATTAACGCCATGATGTTCTAAGACTTTAGGCATGTTACTGAACAATTAGCTCAACCTACTTTCAGCATTCAAATGCTGTGATCCTCTCAGCTATCTACACAGAGAATTTAATTCGAGCAGGGAAAGTGGGAATCTGTCAACTTTTATTTTATTTCTTAAAATACCCTGCATCTCATCACTTGACCACAGTTCCAAATTGCGAAGTACGTAGATAATAATTTCTATTGGGAGGTTAATTCAAATTAAACTAAGTGCATTTAGACTGAAGTAAGGGAAATAAAAAATATGCATGTCAATATTTTATACTAAAAACATTCAAAAAGATGTCAGCATTTCTTTTGAGTATTTAAATTTTAAAAGATTAGGAGAATTCACACAGGAACAAATTGTGTGTATGTGTAAAAAAGAAATATCCAAAATATTTTTAAACTGCTTTAGAACAAAAGCGGATGTCACGAACAAAAAAATTGTAGAACCGATCAATTGATTAAAGAGGCAGGCTTAGAAGATACAAAATATAAAATAAAATTAAGAAACGGAAAAAAAATTCATTGATTATATGAAATACGAGATGCGGCTGTTAAATAACGAAACTGACGATACTACAGAAGAAATATGCATATGCCAAACACCAGATACCTACAGGTGCTTAGCGTGAGGCCTACTCTTCGGAATGCAGTAAGTACCTTTGGCTTCTCTAAGTAAACTCGTATAGTCGAAGCCTCAATTCGCATTAGAGTTATATTTTCGTTTCGTAGGGAAATGATAAGTTAACAATGGGGCAACAATTTTTTGTGAAATTTCACATGAAAATTGAAAAAACCGCTTCTGAAACTTGCAATTTACTGAAAGAAGATTAAGAAAATAAACGTTGATCGGGTGCACATGTTTTTAAGTCGCTTGAGCAATTTCAAACATGGTTGAGAAGTCGTTGAAGATGATTCACGCTATGGTCGCCCTTTTACTTCAAAAATGGATGGCAGTATCGAAAAAATCGGTAATTTGGTTCGATCTGACAGTCGGTTAATTATTCGTACAATCCCTGAGATTGTAATAATGGACAAATAATTCGTACCGCAAATTTTACCTAATAATTTTTACAAGCAAATATTGTGTGCCAAAATGGTACCTAAAATTCTCACGTTTGAACACAACAAGAAGTTCGCAAAAATGTTTATACTGGCATTCTGAATGTCATTGAAAATAACCCGTACTTATTAGAAAGGTTAATAACGTATGGAGGCATTCATTGATTTTTACTTCTGATATTGAAACGAAGCACCTATCCTCGCATTGAAAGAGTTCCTCTTCATTAAGAGACAAAAACGATCGAATGGGCAAATCATAATTCAAAGCAATGATGACTGTTTTGTTCAATATTTATGGGATTGTGTACCTTCATTGAGTTCTTGATGGTCAAACTATTAATCAACATTACTACCGTCACGTTCTTGCTAAACTCCGCAAAAGAATTCGGAAAGAACTACCCGATTTGTGGAAGAACAAGACATGGGTTCTTCCCCAAGACAGTGCTGCGGCTCACTCTGCATTGTTTATCAAGAGGCTTTCTAGCCAGGTACCTCATCCCAGTGTTAGACCATCTGGCTTATTTAACGGATCTTGGACAAGTGGCAAGAAAAAAGTGGAAAGTGGAACAAGTGGACAAGTTGGAGACTCTTGGACAAGTTGGAAAGTGGCAAGACTCCTGTAGGAGCTGACAGAAGACTTTCAGTCCCATTTCGAACAATGGAAGACTTACGTGGAACGTTGTAAGGATAGAGGAGGGGTGTATATTGAAGTTGATAATAAGTATAAATGTGTGTGTGTGTGTGTGTGAAATCAAAATAAAATATTTTACTGCGCCAGTCTCCTTATTTAATAGCCACACCTTACACAAGATAGAAATATTCAATTCCTTTAAGAACTTCAGAAATGAAATAAAGAAAAATAAATTTATGTGGAATGTTTTTCTTAATAATTATTTGGAAAGAATATCAAGAAATCGCGCGCGCGGCTTATTTTGAAACTGAGTTTGATGTAAATCACAATGAGATTTTGAAAAGTTGGAATTTACATTTGAAGGGAAAAATGCAAATCATAAAAAATAGTTAAAAACTGGTTTTTTACGTTAAAAAATCCGCTATATACTACGTTAGTATACTAAAATGAAGTAAATCTAAAATTTTTATTTAAAAAAATAAGCAAAAACATACTTTTCAAAAGTGAAGAAAAAATTTCGAATTAATTTAATAATTTAAAATTTTTTGAAACTAAAATTCTAAATTACTGATTGTTATATACACTCATGTCCATAAATTAAGGATAATTCAGAATCACACAGAAATTGAACTCTAAAATAAAAATTTCACCTGTAGAATTATCACACACATCTTGAAGAAGAATATGCAAATTACAGGAAACCACCAGATGGCGCGGATAGTACGTCACAATGACGAGAGTGTAAGAGAGGGGTATATAAGGAATGGTGGCAAAGAAGTAAAATTGTTCACAAGCGCTTTAAAAGCCTTTCAGTGCAATAACCGCATAGTTATGGCACAAAGGAAGCATTTGGATGATTTTTTACGTGGTAGAATTATCGGACGACTGGAATGTGGACGTACCAAGCCGGAAGTATCCGAGGAACTTGGAATAGCCCAGAGTGTCATCTCCAGGCTTTGGAAACGATTCCAAGATGATGGTAATGTGAGTAGATGTCATAGCACAGGTCGCCCCCGAGTTACAACGCCGAATGACGACCGGTATTTGGCAGTTACTGCCAAAAGAAACAGACGGAGCACAGCATCAGACCTGTCTCGTCAGCTCTCTTCAGCTACCGGTACGACAGTTTCAAGGCAAACCGTGTACAGACGCTTAGGGCACATTGGTTTATATGCTCGTAGCCCTGTCAGATGTGTTCCGCTTACCGCAACTCACTGTCGCCTGCGATTAACCTGGAGTAGAGAGCATACATTGTGGACACAGCAACAGTGGTCTTGTGTGATGTTTTCCGACGAGTCCAGGTTTAGTTTGCAGTCTGATTCTCAATGGACTTTCATATGGAGAGAGCCAGGTACCCGTTACCACCAAGAGAACACCATTAAACGACACCGTTACGGTGGTGCAGGATGGCTCATTTGGGGAGGAATTATTCTTGGTTCCAGAACTGACCTACATGTTCAGAGTGTAACGATGACAGGCCACATCTATCGGGATGTCATTCTGGAACAACATGTACGTTTGTTTCGGGGCGCCATGGGTGCTGAATTTCTGTTTATGGATGACAACGCCCGTCTTCACCGTGCAAACATTGTAGACGAATGCCTTCAATCGGAGGATATCACCCGTATGGATTGGCCAGCATACTCATCGGACTTGAATCCAATAGAGCATGTGTGGGATATGCTTGGCCGACGAATTGCAGCCCGTCAACCCCCTCCCACCTGTCTACCGGAACTTCGGAGGGCATTGCTTGATGAGTGGTGTAATATTCCCCAATATCAGATTGATAATTTGATACTCAGCATGCGCAGGCGTTGTAAGGCCTGTTTTGCATCGTCCGGGAGACATACTCCGTATTAACCATCATACTAACCATGTTATACTGTTTTTTGTAAATAGGTTCTTTTTTGAAATTTGCTCCAGGGAGTAAAAATCGCAATTTTGATTAATTATGTCAAACATATAGCATCTTTTTCACTCTTTACCTTTTGTTTAATACATAGACTTTACAAATAAGTCAAATTTGTTTTGCTTCTGTCTCTTTCTTGATCTGAACTTCATTATCCTTAAGTTATGGACATGAGTGTAATTGACAGTAAATTTTATTAAATTGGATATGTTGTTTCTTAAGATTGCAAATGTACCAATCACAGTAAGGAACACAAGTTCGTGATTTCTTTTATTTTGAAATCCAATCTGTAATTTTTGAGATGTTCCTATGTGATGCTACTTAATATTCATTATATGCCAATTCTTATATGTGTGGTAGTTCAGATATACATATTTTTATCCAAACTTTTTGAACGGGATGTATATTCACAGAATATTTTTACCTCTAGTGTATATTCTTACCTTATGTTTTCCATTAAGAGATGGAACTTAATTTCAGATGTTTTATAGTATAAATTCAGGATTTTGATTTGCTCTTGTATATCTTACATCAACTGTATTTCTTGTTATTTTTCAAATATATTTAAAATTTATTTGGAATTTTTACTTTGGAATTTAAATTTTTTTGAAGCAAGCAAGAATCTGGACTTGTATCTCAGATTGCTTTTATAAAGTGACGGGAATCACTATATTTTTATAGTAGAATCTCAGAGATTTTTGACCTAATACTTCCAAATGGACAGTGTGGTGGAATAAAACTTCTGATTATTTATTGCAATACAAATATATAAACCACATAAGTGGATTCTCTTAGCAGCTAAGCTACTTGCTTAAGTGTAGCATTAGCGAATTGATCAAAACTAAGAAATTCACCAACCATAGTTCTTTGAACAATTCTAATACGACGCTGGTTTTAAAAATAAATACATGTAATAATTCATTTAAACTTTCTTTTGGAGTATTTTAATTCATAACGGTCTCAAGCCCTCCAAGACTTTGTGGGATAGTTTATTTCTAGTTTTCCTGCCTCACGAGAAATAACTCCAACTTTGTAACCCAAAAAACTGAAACGATAGCTTTTTAAAATAGGGTGATGCAATCTTACATCACCCGCATATTTGGACCAATGAGAAAAGTCTTTACCTGTGGACCAAAATTATTAAAGGCTGCAATCTTGGAGTCTTGGGAGCCGAAAAAGAATGCTTTTATGAAATGTCCTGGATGATCACTGGGGATTGCTGTGCGTATTTGTTTTCTGTGTTTCATGACTTCGTTTTATGTTTGTATAAAATAAATATGCATATAAAAATATCAAGCTTCTTCGTCCTCTTTCAACGACTACAACAATAAGAAATAATATCATCTTAATATCAAAATGCCTTAAGGCAAGCCCAAGAGTATAACAGATATAAATAAATCGAGGTTTATCTGAAAGATTTAGAATTACGGTAGAACGTCGTTTATCCGAACGTTTATTATCCGGAGCGTCAAATATCCGAACCAAAGTCCGGATACGTTTTCGAACAGTGCAATGCTCAACAGTTGTTTCGCGTGAGGCCAAAAGAACAAGAAAACCCAAGGTGAGGGATATTTGGGGAATTTCAGTTGTGTGATTTGGTCAACATCTGTGCGGAATATTAGGTCAGTTTGTTTCCAAGTGAAGGGTGTATACGTGCAATTTTGTTGAGTTTTTTTATGTAGAAACCTAGATGGCATGCGATGCAGAAGACTGTGGGTTTCAAATGCTAAATGGTGACGAGATTGTGACTTCCGCACAAGAAGAATCCGACCGTGTCGATAATGAAACAGATGAAAACGAGGAGAACAACAACAACAACGAAAGTAGCAAGGATCCATCAAATACTGATGCCTTTGCTGCGTTAGAGACAGCTAGGGAGTGGTACGAACAACAATCAGAAGGCTGTTCTACTCAACTACTGCTGCTCTAGAGAATCAGAGACCTTGCAGCGAAAAAACCAAGGTGTACAATGGTTCAGCGAAAAATAAGTGATGATTTTCCCCAATAAAGGTAAAATTGCGAAATATTTCACCTATTTTGCTTTTTCTTCCAGCACATATCCCACATATCATGATTTTCAATATTCGTATAGTGTCCGGTTTGATATACTGCATGGATCACATTCGGTTTTCGATTATCCGATCAATCGCGTATCCGAACGGTGTCCGGTCCCAATTGATTCGGATAAACGACGTTCTACTGTAGAGTAATGAACTTTTGCCTTTGCGCCAGATATACTTCCCGTTTGTGAGGCAGAACTTCATTGACGAATGCTTAAAAGTATACTAAGTACAGCAAACAATCTTACATGATTCATTTCAATAATTATATAAACCGCATATCAGAGGCAGGCAAATTTTAATAAATATCCCTACCCCAGTAAGCATTGGTTATTATATATACTGTTAATATCTGAGCTACCTATCCAGGAAGCAAACTTTTAAACGTTTAACGAAATAGTAGCTTTACTTGAAATATAAGACATATTCATGCGAAATTACCGTTAATGAGTGAAAGTAACTATATATCGTTAATTATACGAAACGTCAATCATGCCTGAGTAACAATTCACCCTGTGCTCAAATTAATAGAATTTTTAATAAGAAACACAAAGGGCTGAAGATAAATACATTACGCTAGGGTGTATTGAGAGAGAATTCCTTCTTTGAGAAGCAAATTAAGCTATAATTGGTTTAACAGCAATTCCACCTACCATCTACTGTTTTTTCCCCTTGAATCATATAAATCGCCGGGGAATACTTTTATTTATAAGAGATTCTTGAAGAGTTTTCTTAATAAATCTAACCCTCTTTATCCAATAAGAATTAAAATCCAATTTTCTTGGGGTTTTTTTCTTCTCAGAATGTTATCTATTGAGGTAATAATGATTCGAACTCATTAAATGAAAGTAGTTATAATTTCCATCAATTTCAACGTCACACGTTTGAATCAAATCCGAAATTACCGTTTTCTATTATTAACTTATAACTCAAAAGTAATATATATGCATATATAAGTATAACTTTTAATTTGAAATACTAATTATATAAAATAACCAACAAAATAACAGGTAATTTTTTTAAAAAATTTCGAAATAAAAATTAAAGAATCGTCTGCATTTAATTTTATACAGAACAATCAAATTTACAACAGATTCAGAAAGTTAGCAAAGATTTAGATCATAATGATAGTGGCCCTGGGAAAGATAACTATGATAATTATATAACGTACATATTCTGCGATTCACGGTAAATTCCAGAAGTAATTTCAATTTTTTTAAATGGAGAGAAGAAAAGTGGAGAGACGGACTAAAGATCTGTGTCACTAAGTTAGGGAGGGCAATGAGACATTGATTCTCGTTTAGGCTTAATGAGAGATTAGAAAAAGATTTTGTTTTTCTGAGTAAGTATTTTATGATACTGTTAAACTAATAATTTTTTCTTATCTGTCTAACATCACTACAATTCTACTTTAAAAGTATTATATTCTAAAAAATTTAACTATTTATTCTTGAAATTTAAGGATACATAACCGATCTTTTAGAATTTCAAACGGTACCTCAATTATATTTTATCCAGTTTAATGAATAAAATTCAGATACATTTCTACAATGTCTAGAATCATCTCTTTAACTGTGAAATAGTCGCAACTTAGAAGAAAATACGGACAAGTTAATCAAAGTTATTAGTACGAAAAAACTACGTCCTAATGAAATGAAACACCTATTTATTAATTGTAACTTCTAGGAGTAACTATAACAATAAAAGTATCTTGATTAATGTTTAGGTTTATCCTAGATTTTTGATCGGAGATTTTTAATGCCCAAATGCGCACATTATAGGCAATTATCACGTCTTCTTTCTATGGTTTCACGTCTGGCCAGTTCAAAGAGATTACTCAAAAAAGTGCTATTCTTACCAATATTAAGAGGTAATACCTTTTTTAGGTATTTCTTTGGTTTCGCAAATCTGAAATTTTCTTCAGAATTCTAACGGACTAATAAATTTCGAATAGAATTTTAGGAAAAAATAATATGCGTTTTCTAATGTTTACAGCATTGTATTAGAAGTCGAATGTATTCGTTTCAACCAAAAGAATATAAAATACAAATAGAGTGAAACAAATTAGATTTTTCCATTTATTTATATTAAAACATTTTAAAAGACAGTATTGAAAACTTTCTTTGCTTAATTTATAAAGTTTTAGTAGATTAGAATCATAAAATTTTGTTGCAAAGGTGAATACGATGCAATGAAGTAGATACATAAATCGCACAAATTAATCTCGAAAATTGGATTAAAATGAAATATTTAATTCGAAAATTTAAGTAAAAAATGGAATTTAATGCAAAATCCAAGCATAATTATATTTTAATGTAGATTTAGTTTTTTGAGATGGAGAGAAATGTAGAAAAATTGGAAATATAGCAAATACGTTAGAAACTAAGTTTGCAATTTATATATTTTTTGATATAATGTTTGATAGTATATTATATAATCAAATTTTATATAACATATGGTAATTACACTACACAGAGTTAGAATAATAATAATAATAATTGAGTCTCTCTCTCAAACCGATATCCTTGTTATATCAAACGATAAATTTAAAATAACTTTGTTTATTATAACAAAATATTGAGATTTGATTTTCATCGTATATGATCCTGTTACTACACAAATTTAGAACAAAATATTAATTATTCTACTTAAAATATAAGAAATACATTAATCAGTGAAAAAAATATTTTATTTAATGTGGAGTATAAAATAGAAAACGCATCAGAGTGGAATATTCTATTATTTTACTAACTGAAAAATGTGGTTCTATATATAGAAATAATTCTATTTTCCCTCCAGTAAAAAAGTTAACTTTTGTGCAATATCGTAGCAAAACGGATAATTTTGAAAAATATATCGTAAAAACCACCGTTTTTGTGCATTTCAGTAGATTTAAAATTCCAAAAATTAGTTTTCCCATTATGCCTTTTTTTCTCTTTTTTTTCCTCCAAAAACTGTGTGTGAATTGAATTTCGATAACTTTTATATATCTCGTACTTAATTACGTAAAATTCGTTAATTTTTATTTCATGTTAATTAATTAACTTTCATATAAAAAGAAGTTCCAATTTAACTTATAAAACAAATAAGTTAGCAAAGTTTAATAAAAACAAATTTAGATCGGAGTTATATTACTATATATTCTGAACCTACACTATTAGAGAGTTATGTAAGACTTATTCTTCTCGTTGGAGTTGAAATAAAAATTAATTTAAAATAAATTACACTTTTTGGAAGACATACCTGGCAATGGGACGAAGGTGCAGAGGGTCTTATAGCAGACTTCGTGTTTACAGTGGTGGAAGTCGAAGGAGTTGAAGTACTGGCAGTTGGAGCGGTAGTTGAACTTGCCGCGAGTTTGGAATGCTGTGGTAGTACCACTGTCATAACGCTCAACATCGAAAAATTCTGTCGGTGGATTTTTTTTTAAATTAAAAAAATCATTTGCGCCTGCGAAGAACTACGGTTTGGGACGGTCCTCGAACTTTTTCGGATTCCCCTGCCTCACGGAATCAACAATTCCATGCAATATTGATACGAAGAAAAGAATCGTGCAACCGATTGGTCGGATCGTGGACCAAACACTGCGCGGCATACGAACGTGAAGACGCGATCCTAACCCAAATAATCAATATCTCCGAGTGTAGCATACTTAGTGTGGGGGCAGGCGCTTCTCCGCTGAGTTTTCGGCAGTTTGACTGCGATTTTGGCAAACGGCTAGGTATCATCTTGATGCGGTTATCGGGATATGCGTTTTTGTAAATCGTTCAACTGTCACTCAGCAACAGCAAATTGTTGATCCCATTGTCGGTTTTAGAAGGAAAATTCATTTCGAACATTCGATTGAAAGGTTATAGCAGTTTTGACCTACAACGACTAAAATTTGAATTCTATTTTTCGAATTCATTTGACCTTCATCTGTCATATGTTCCGAAAACTTAATTGCTTGGATTTTGTATACATTAAGTAACGGACGATACTCTTTTTTTCCCCCGGGAAAACAAAAAGTAAATGTTTTCCAGCTGAAAACATTTTAATTGAAAAGTTTATTCATGGAAATGGAAATCTTAGAAAAAAAGAATTATTTCCCCTTCCATGTGTTAAAAGTTTTTTTATAACACTGCCACATTCTGTGGGCTTGAAAATAGAAACGAATAAAAAAAGTAACAATGTTTTCGAATAAAAATTAAAAATGGCGGGAAAGTTTTGAAAGGTATTCACTGAATGTCTTAACAACTAAAACTTATTTAAAGGTATGTATTCAAAATCAAATATAATCAAAATAATAATAAAAATACTCTTTAGAATTTTTTAGCGGATTGAATTGGAAAAATAGAGGTTGAAATAGAATTTAAAAGTGGAGTAGATTGGTTCCTTTTGAAATTGAATCGCCGGACACTGACTACAAAAGAGGAAAAATGCAGGTCGAATGTCGGTGGGCGATGCGATTTTGTGGAAAAGGGAAAGTCAAATGGACATTTATTAGCACTTTAGTATATAAGAGACTCAAACTAGCTTTTTAAAAATAAATAAAAATACCTATTTTTACTTCATTTTCAATCCCGCTTTTGTAAGTTATCTGACTGCGTTTGGAACTGTGATTTTACAAAAGTGTAGAAATGAATTTTTTTAATAAGTAGTGTTACAAATTAGAATATATATATAAAATTAATTTAAGAATATTATTACAACAAAAGGATATTTAAATGCAATCTTTTGTGGCAAAAAATTAAAATAAAAATTATATACTTTCCAAATATTCTTCTTTTATGGAATATGTTTCTATAATAATAATATCTTACCTATATATATAGCTAAAACTTCTGTACAGAGCCTAAACTAAGATTTTTGAGGAATTTTTGAAGATGTTTTCAGTTATTTTCAATCAAAATTATAATCGATATTTTAAATCAAAATTTCTCTTCTATAATGTATTAATATAAGAATAAGTTCCCTTCTAAATGATATATTTCAAAAATCTTAGTTAAGGCTCTCAGTACAGAAGTCTTAGATATAGAGGCAAAATATTATTCTTATAGAAGCATTTTCCGTAAAAGGAGAATATTTGGAAAGTATGTGATTTTTATATTAATTTTTTGCTAAAAAATTTCATTTGAATAATTTATTTATTTTAAAGGAACCGGGACGTTTTCGATGACGCAAAGCAAGCAAAATTTCTATATTCGACGGAACAATATTTTCAAAAACAAAAAGACTCTATAAACAAAAAAAATTATGTCACACATTCTTCATACTTTTCTTAATACACTATAACATAAAATTTTTAAAGATGAACAATATTTTTAGAAATATAAGGATTTGAAGAAGTATACTTCAAAAGTTGCTTTCGTATATATGGTATTATGTTAAGGTGTGATTAGGTACATGTAGTTTTCCTTTTTTAACATATGAAACAACAAATCATGCTGTTTTAGTTACAAAATTATACCTTTATTTAAATGCTCTACTTTTATTTATATTTCACTGCTTAGAAATGTTTTTTAAAAAATTGAATCTAGATTTTTTTAAATTTTGATAAAAATGGTCATTTTTTTTTTAGAAAATTGGCAGTACAACTTAAAATACTAACATTTCTGGAATTAAATTAGTAGCTTTAAATACATTATTACTATACAAAAGCTCATACCAAATTTCACTAAAATATAATAGATAGATTTTTCTACGGATGTACCTAAATACTAGAAAAGCACATTTTGGGTAATATGAAAAAAACTAAATAAAATGGTACAGCTTACTAAAATTTGATATTTAAAATATTCCAGATTTGTATTCATTTTGCATGAACACTTCTAAAGCTCCATTCTTCCTTTTATTTTGTCTTTCAATAGTCTTGGCCTCTTTGCTGGCTTTTTAAACTGCCATCTCGGCTTCACAAATTCTAACTTTGTCAATTTTTCGAAGGCCATCAGAAGTGGTTATCCCAAGATTTATTTTTAGTGCTCTTAATAATTTTGTTCCTACGTGTGCATCTTTATTAAAGCATATCACTGCGTCCATTACACCAATTTGAAAAAATAATTTGTGCTCACAATTGTGTTTTTTGGAACTTGATTCCATACTCAGTTATTTAAGCTTTCATTTGGGTTTTGGGTACGATCATGCAAACAGTTTAGTAAAAGTTCTTTTGCAGATAAGTCTCTAAATACATGTTTAAAAAATTGCGTATATGTTTGCAATTATGTTTTTAATCTTGACAAGAACTGGTTCTGTGAAGGAATCTTTGTAGATATACTTTTCTCCAGATACAAAGACATTTGTTGTAACCGCTATAGCTGTTGTTTACATTTTAAAACCGCAATTTCTCGGGTATTAAGCTTTAAACCTATACATGTTATACGTTTTTGGAATCAGCATTAAATTTACTATTTTTAAGATAAATATCAAAAAATCGATTTTCCGAAGGTGAATAACGTTCCGGTTCCTTTAATAATATTCTTAAAACAATTTTATATGTACATTCTAATTCAACTGAAACTAAATATAAAAAAAATTCATTTATACGGGGTTTTTTAAACTACTGTTCCGAAAGTAGTCAGATACCTTTTAATTACAAAACTTCCACTTTAATTAATATAATTAATCAGTAAAAAATATCATTTAAGTTATCTTGAAATGTGATTCCAGAGTAAAATTAATTAAAAAATTAGAGACACTCTTTTTCGAAGGAACAAAATGATCCAATGAAATTATATGAGGCTTTCTTAAAGGGGATTCTGGAGTCAGAAAAAGTTAAATTTAAAAAAAAAAACAGATGATTGAAACAATTTTGTATGCAATACTAATCAAATCTAGGTGTTTTTTTTCAGTTATTTAGTCATTTTGAATAAAGTAACTTGAGGTTTTTAAATGTCTATTTGTTTTAATTACCATCATTTTTTTAAAAAAATTTCGTATTTTAATTACTGTTTAAGATTTAAATTTTGCATGAAACACATTATGCGTGATATTTTAAAATTTTACTTTTTGTAAATAAAAAAAAATCCCACTTGAAATTCGAATTCTATGTTCATAATTTATTTTCAAAAAACGTTAAGCTGTAAAGCTCAAAAATATTAGTTTTTCTCTATTAATGATTTAATTCAAAAATCCATTAAAAAATTAAATTATTTTAAATTTAATTACGAATAAAAATTTAATGTTAGCATTGTTTTAAATTTTAAGCTCCAAAAAGTAAAGAAATAAATATATCATTTTCATATGTGCTTACAAAAGTTATGATAAAAACTCTTAATACGTAACTCGAAAAGCTATAAAATATATTCCAAATACATTTTTTGATTACACAAACACATATTTATTACTTTTATTAGATCTTATTTACGTAGAAAAACAGAGATTTAGCACTTCGAGTCTTATATTATCTTAACAAATACGAAAAGTATGTTTATTTCATCCTTTCTTTTGTAGTTTGCTTGTTTATTTTTATTTCCTGCTTTAATATCGTAATACATAAAGTTGAAGAACCATTTTGCCTTAAGCTGAAAAGTTGCATGCTCTTTGAATATTTTTAAATTTAAAGCAGCTCACATGATATGTAAAGATTTGCGTCAATATTGGAATATTTTTGAATGAAATAAATTGTTTTTCAACTAAATTAAATAAATTATTTTTCATTGTATGGAAAGAGCTTTGAATAAAATGTTGAATGTAGTTTCCCTAGCTCTTGATCCAAAAGGAATTAATCAGCCAAAGAATTATTGCTAATTAATAAAATAAGCATTTCAAAAAGAGAAAAAAATTAATTAGAAGATTAATCATATATATTTCATTATAAATTAAACTTAATTAAAAACATAAATCATGAAATGAAGTGAAAAATGAGCAAATTATTACTTGAAGAAAGGATACATTTTTATTTTTCGCTTACCACTTTTAGATGAAAAAGTGTTTTTTTTTTTTTTTGAAATTATATATTTCCCTCGGTGTTATTTTGAAATAAATCTTTGGTAAAACTCATTAGATATTTTCCCGACGAATAGAATTTCTTCTTCATTTTCCAAAACTGTAATCTTCAACAAGGAATAGGTTCTTAAGATGCGATTTTACACGTTAAGTTAAAAGATAAAATAAAAAAATGATGATAAAATATTTTACTGTATCGATAAGCTTATGAAAAGATTCAGGTATTGCTAATCAAAGATAAAATTTGCTTAAATAAAATAAAATGATATTTAAGAAGATAATTATCTCATTTCTCTGAAGAATTATTTATATATTTTTTTACAATCCTTAATCACAATTTGCTTATTCCCCAATTTCATTATTTTTCAGAATTTTATAACTTTTTCTTTGGTTTTGAAATGTGCATTAAAGAATCTTTTGGCAGTGAATATTCACCATCGTTTCAAAATTATAGGAACATTTATAAATTCAGTAAATTAACAATTAACATAATAAAAGAAGTGGTAATCAATCCATGAAAACGCATATAAAAATATTTATCAATAGCAAACTTTAATTTGAGGAGTACTTGTGAGGGATCTATAAGCGTCTTTCAACTAATCCTCCTGGGAAATTTTTGGGCTATCAATTGAAATTAATCACAGCCAACTCTTTTGAAGAAGAAACCGTGATGTGCAGATTAGGTCGGTTATATATAGTATAGGTTTTCTAGCTAGTTGGATGGATAGACGGAGTTAGATGGAGATTGAGATATAGAGAATCTAACTACGAGGAGAGATTGCTACCGATCAGGTATTAGCATATTTGATAACGTGTTTCAAAGATTAGATAGTTGAAGATATTAAAGTAAGGATTGGTCACCATAGCTAAATTATAACTCAATATATAGAGTAGTAGATTGATCCCAAAAAAGGAGGATCAATATAACAGAAGTCTTTTCATAATTCACGTCTCTCATGGTTTATTCTCCTATTGCTCTTATTAGGAACATCTCTTCTAGTTTGAATATTAGAATTATGTCTGTTTATAATTTGTGTGTTTAATAAATAGGTGAAAAGTATTATAGCGAGTCATCTTTCACTTGTTCCCCACCTCTAGGCGAGGCTGAGAGTAGGTCGCGCCCCTTATACTTGTATAAATATTAATTAAACTTTTATTTTAATTCACGAAAAAAAATATCTTACCCTCAATTGAACTTTGATTTTTGAAGCAGTATTCAATTTACAGAGATTTGAGAATATAAACTATTAAAATCATTCTTAAAAAATATGGTTTCCTAAATTTGTATGCATAATTACTAATCTGTATATGTAAATGAGTAAAGGGCTGGCCTAGTGGTCAAGGAAACGGACTCGCGGCCGGCGTGTCATGAGTTCGAGTCTAGTACCGCTGAGGAGGCCCGTCAATATAGGAGGTGGAGGGGGTGATACATGTTGAATCTGTTGAAGATCAAAAGTCCTCCCGTTTGGTGTGGAGGGGAAGTTAGGAGAGGGAGGGTCCAGGTCAGGTGTCATCCTCGTCACTTGACCATGGTTTGAAATTACGAAATTCGTCACCAATAGCCCTCGTGTAGCTTAATAGTGCGACGTTAGAATTCATTTACTCACTCACCTCCGGAACTAAAAGAAAAACAGACTTGAAATTCGGTAGAAATATTCCTGTTAATGAGTAGAGATCCGCTAAAAATGGTGTTTGAGAAAATCAAATCCAGGGGCGGAGGCATTACAGGGATGTAAATGATAAATATACTTCGAGTTAAAAGACAATTAGACCCACAAACTTGGAATTCCCCAGGCATGTTTCTTTTATTGAAGTAGAGATCCACTAAGAACGGGTTTTGTGGAAATCGACTACGAGAGGGAAGGCTATAGCATCTTTGATGTGAAATATATTTCTGTTTTAGAAACTGAAATCTCGTCCTTTTTAAATCAAAAAGCGGGGACTATAAGACTTTTTTCGATACAATCGAAATATTTATTTTAGGACTTAGATACCAATAACCTAAATAGAATGTATAGTCTTACAATGCTATGAAATACCCAGCGAAGCAGTCACGCGATGGATAGTATGTATAATAAATATATATGTATGTATATATATATATTAGTGGCGCACTCAGGAATTTTTCAGGGGGGGGGGTCCAGGGTTGAAAGTCTATCATTCCCGTATCAAGCTCCAATACACCACTCAACATATTCTTCTGATTTTGCCAATTTTCGGGAACAAAAATCAGTAAAAAATAAATTATTGTATAAATAATTAGCATGGATTAATAAAATTAATTATTAATAACAAATTCTTAATTAAATTTTACGTACTATATGCATAGGATTATAATCAATAGAAAAAATCAAGGGTTATGAGGGGGGTACGGACACGGGGACCCCCTTGTATGCGCCACTGATATATATATAGCTATATATATACACTGGTGTCCAAAAGTTAAGCATAATTGATAATTATGTGAATAAAGAAGGAACTGTAAATCAGAATGGCGGGAAACGTGATATGCGAGTGTAAAATGGCTATAATATAAGGAAGTAAATCAAAAGAATGATAATAATTAATTTTATTATCCAAAGTAGCAGTTTGAAAGAAAACTAAGCATAGCAAGGATTCACACTTTAAAGAAAAAATGAAAGAAAACATTAAATAAGTTACTGATGCTGCAGTTTAATAAGGCGTGTGGTCACCTCTGACAGCCAGGCAGGCTGCACAGCGATTTACCATACTTGCTATGAGATGATGAATGAGTTGTGGACTCAAACGGTTCCAAGCTTCTTGGAGAGCTCTCTTCAGTTCTGTAACAGAGCTTGGTGGGTGCGAAAGGGCTTCAATTTTTCTCCCGAGCATATCCCATACATGCTCGATAGGATTTAAATCAGGGGAGTTCGCAGGCCACGACATGCGCTGGATGTTTTCCGTTTCAAGAAAGTCATCAATCAGCACCACTCGATGACATGGCGCATTATTATCCATGAATATGAAATCAGGACCGACAGCACCTCGAAACAAGCGAACATAAGGCTCAAGAACTTCGTCTCTGTATCTTTGAGCAGTCACAGACCCCGTGTCAAAGAAATGGAGGTCTATGCGGCCGTCCATCATGATGCCTGCCCATACCATTACTCCCCTTGATGGAAAATGATGTCTTTCCGTTATGTTTCTTGGTTCAAAACGTGTTCCACGTTCTCTCCATATCGTTACCCGCCGAGAATCACTACTCAGACTAAACCGGGACTCGTCACTGAACATCACATTGATCTATGCTCCCACACTCCAATGTTGATGTTTCAAACTCCAGTTCAAACGAGTGCGTTTATGCGCAGACGTGAGGGGAATGCAAACTGCTGGTCTTCTGGCATACAGGCCAGCATGATTGAGTCTCCTGTAAACAGTTTGTCTCGAAATTCGTATTCCTGTGACGACTGTGAGCGCCGAACCCAGTGCTCTGGCAGTACTGCCTCTCTGACGTCGCGCACTTATTACCAGATATCGGTCTTGGCGAGGGGTTGTGACTTTTGGTCGACCTGATACTGGTTGTCGGGTAACATCTCCCGTTCTTTGAAACCTCTGCCACAGTCTTGAGATCACAGACTGGTCCACATTCAGAATTCGAGGCACTTCGGTTTGTGATCGTGGGAATTCCAGCATTCCAACGATTCTTCCTTTCGTAAACATGTCCAATTGGCGTCTTTGTGCCATCATTCACCTTGTTTGATGGTTAACAACGTTCCTTCGCACAGCAGTTGCACGAAACTTGTCTAAACTGTCTATGCTGCGTGAATCGTATTCTCCGCGTTCCGATATGCGCCGGTGTTTCGCGCAGGACGTAGTCGACTGAAAAGTTTTGCATAAACCCAATGTTTCTTCTTCACCCAATTAATATCCGCAAGAAATTTGGGATAATTTTACGAACATTTACTCCATGTTTTTCGCATTTTACGATTTATGCTTAACTTTTGGACACCAGTGTATATATATATATATATATATAGGAGTATAATTATTAAATAAAGGAGAATAACAATACTCCTTTATTCTATAATAAAGTAGTAGAATTACTGAATAATCTTCACGAAACTATAATAAACTAGCTGAAATGCCCGTTCTTCGCACGGGTTAAGTTTTAAAAACAAATTTATCTATTGTAGCAATTATAATATTTTTAGTGAGGGTAAAACCCTGTATAAAAAGTAGTATAACCAAAATTTAAAAATATTTTTTTTCAAATGAATGTTTACAATATAAATAATTTTAAACAAATTTCAATTTTGCCTCAAAGTAAATAATAATTTAATAGAAACATATTTGAATAAAAAGAGAAAAGTAACATGCTATCATTTTTTTTTTATTTGTAACAAAAAAATAGTTGTAAGTTGCATTGATGACTCTGGTACATATCCTGAAATAAATCAAAATAAAAAAAATTAGCATAGATATTATAAAGCATTTTACAAAACACTATGATTCATAACACATTAGGTAGCCTGCAACTCAAAAAGAAACTAAATTACTGTGAACTAAAAACAAAAAACTATCTGAAGATAAAATAGGTTTACTTTTATTCAAAGTATAATGATTGAATTAAACAGAGAAAAAAAAATTTTAACGAATATTTTTGCAATTCATTGAAAATAATCGATTTTCTTTAAAAACAATTGTTAATATGCCATATTAACATAAATGTAATGTATATTCAAATTTATGACCACCTCCACAAAATTTGTGAAGAATACAGTTTTGCATTCAACGCTAGACATGAGGTCCTATAACATATCACATAAGTTTAAAAATTAAACTAAAAAAAAACAACGTAAAGCAAAATTTGAAAAATTCACTTTGAAGTGCACAATATCATACCTGAAGTGCCTATTCTTTACATGGGTATTTTCCATTCCAAAAGCTAATGTTTATTTAATGAACCCAACCTAGTGTAAGAAAAAATATTCAACCTGAAACAGATTAACCAATTTAATATCAACATCAAAAAAGAATAAATAATCTTATTTTTGATTAAACCACAATAAATAATACTGAGGAAGAACAGAATACAAATTGTGCTGCCAAAAATAAATTTCAAAAAAAAAAAAAAACAATTTCAAAAATGTATTTTCGAAAAGAAATCGTAAATCGACCTTAAAGAAAAAAATAAACGTATAATTACAGCACTAAATAAATATTCTTTTCAATAAATTCATTCTCTCTTTTATTTCCCAGCTTCATTTTCTAGACTTTCCTGGAATAGATTTAGATTTATCGTAATATGTATCATTGAGAAAATATAAAATTAATTATTATACATATTCAAAATAATAATAAAACAAAAAATGAGCAAGTTTTATATTGTTAAAATGTTTCTACTAATTGTAAAGAACAACAAAAATGATTTCTTCCTTATCAAGTGTTTTAAAAGATAATTATTCAAATATTCTCGAACAAAAAGCTTTTGTTGTTTGTATAAATTATTCGACGCAATTGATTTGTCGGCAGCATCATTTGGAAACCATCATTAAGCAGAGCATTTAACGAACTGCATCATATTTTACATTCTTTTTTTCGTTAAGACAGAAACATTTTACTCAATGTTTATTTAATTTTATCGAACACAAAGCATCTTTCCAGCATACACTTCCTTCCGATTTGTTTTGTTAGAGAGCTAATGACACACACTGATTAATTTCACTTCGTTTGGAATCTGATATATTAACTGTAGGAAATAAAAAAAAACAATAAAGGGAATGATAACGACATCTTTTGTCAATAATAAGTTATTCAATATTTCTTGTGCGTTGAGCAATTTATTAAAAGTGTTAATAATTTGTAAGTGATTATTCCACTGTTTTAAAAATTAAAGATATTTTTGTAATTTGAGTGGGAGAAAAGTAGCCGACGACTCAAATTATTTGAATAATAACAGATTTGTTAACAGACAAGGACAAACAAACGACTACACGTTGTGACGTAACCCCTCTAATTTCTCTAATTTCTGAGAACGTACTACGACAGACGGTGAAAGATCCCCTCCGTTTCCCTAATTGCTAGGAAAAATATTCTTAAATGGGTGGTCAAAAATTCTGACCCCTGTTCCCACGGCCTATCCTTTAGTGTCTAGGGGTGGAATGGCCTCCGGCCTGAGTTGGTCTTCTGTTTCCCACGTTTCCAAGATGACAGTGAGTCTAAAGAGGATAGCCTCATATGAGCAGTAAAAGAGATCCCGCTCTCTGAGGGATCGAGAGAGAAGAGATGAAGACTGCTGAGAAATAGACGAGGAGACCCGGTAGTTAAAAGGGAGAGCAACAGGATCGCAGGGGGAGAACCAAGGGAGGCCTCTAGAAAGCGACTACTAAGGCGAGGATAGAGCGAACGAAGATTGGCGTGGAATTAACAGCGTGATACTTCCGGAAAGCTAAAATAGACTAATAAACTATGGACACTGTTACTGACCTATTTTACTGGTCAATATTTTAATAGCTTTAAAATTAAATAAATATTCCTTAGTTTAGCTGTACGAAGTTATTACAACGTTGATAAATAAAACGTATAAACACAGATAATATTATAACAGATTATTTACAATAGTGTAAAGCGACTCGTTATAAATAAGCTTTCAACGTACTAAAAACTACTCTAGAACTCTGCACTTGCAGAAACTCGGACAAATTGTCTATATTTTTGCAGTCAACGCACGCGGCTGAAATCTCCTGAACTGACTCGATCTTTATTTCAGCCTCAATGAAATTTCTAGAAGGGTTGATTCTAGGTAACTTTTCAATGATTCCTTGACGATATCACATTTTTCGTCAAATTTGTCACAAATTTGGTAATCCTGTTAACATCTTCTGGGATCTTCTGGGATTGCCAAAGCCTTATTTTTCAAGTTAATGCTGGGAAATGAACCGTACCTGTGAAACTCAATTTTCCCACAAGGAAAGTATCACTGCAAGGAAAACCACATACGTGGCGTGTTTCAATATGTTTCGTCGAAAGTTTCTTTTTTTTTTCTCATTATTATGAAAAATTTTCAAAGATAAAGAAATTTTCTAGATAGAATAATTGCTCAAAATAATTTGTTGCTTACAATAGAATTCCTTTGTTTTTATGACAATCGCACTAAAGCTGCAGAACAGTCCATTTGTAGTCTTTTTCAACCTTCAACATTTGACCTGACAGTCCCAAGAATCATGTTTAATGACAAATTTTACGAAAGTAAATAAACGTGTAGAGCTATTTTTCCTAATAAAAGCGTTTTTTTTTATTTATCTAAGATAATATTATTCATTCAAGGGTACCATTCGTTCCCTTCATGATTATAAGTAGCATAACTTATGAAACATAGCGAGATGAAATTGTACATTACAATATCCTAAAATTACTCTCAAAGAGCGTCGGAAGTAAAATTACCTATATTACCTTTCAAAGAGAGAACTTTACTATTTAATTACGATATATCAGAATAAATCAAAAAGAATAGAAATATAAGGAGCATGAAAATGAGGTATCAATGATTACGTTATTTTTAGAAATCATAATATATGCCTGAATATTTCGGGTCAAGAAGTGAAGGTCCGAGGAAAAGGATTCTGGATCAAAACTTGTTCATACAGACAGATCATTATCCGCCAAATCGGAAGCCCCTTCAATCCCTGAATATTTAACAATTTACAGAGTAATGCATATGAGATCAAATTTACTGCCTTTCAACAACTAGGTCAGTAATTCTTAACTTTTGTGTGCCGCCAATTTTTTTTTTAAATTATTAATTATACTTTGAGAAAAAAACTAAAATCCGGAGCCGAATCATTCGTTCGTTTTATAGAAATAAGCTAAGGGTATTCGTGGTATATTTTTAATTTATCTTTCCATGGACAGATAAATATAAAAAAAATTTGATTGGGTTCTTAATCAATTTGTGAAAACAGATACATCTGTATATGAATTAACTTTGAATGAAAAAGAAAAAGAAACTAATTTCGCTTGTAATAATCGAGATTTGATTTTAAAACATTCGGAACAGTCAGTTAATTCATTTTGGATTATAATTATAGACAATTATCTCATAATAGCCACAAAAAAAAGCTTTAAAAATACTGTTACAATTTTCTACATTTTATTTGCGTGAATTCGGATTTTCAACATTAACAAATATAAAAATGAAAAAGAAATCGAGGCTTTTAAATGTAGATGATGAAATGAGAGTGGTATTTACATTTTTACTACTAAATATAAATGAAATTATCAAAAATCATCAAGCTCAAATGTCACATTAAAGGTATTCTTATAATTAGTTTGTAATTAATTAGTAAACATTTTATTGTGCATTTGTCGTACATATTATTTTATATAGTGTATAGTAAAAACTATTTTACATAGTGTATTACAGATAAATAAAATTCTTTTAAGCTTATTTTATTGTTAGTGTGCCGCCAAATTTTGAAATTGTTATAAGTGTACCGCAACAAAAAAACAAGGTTGAAAATCACTGAACTAAACTAGGCACTTATTACCATGTAAGCTTTGGCATGTCAAACAGGGCCCTTTTTAACCGCCCCGGCTCCCTAGGCACTTCAAATTATTACGCCACCCCTCACTATTTCCAGAGCACCCCCTCCCTCCCTCCTTCAGTTCTTTCTTCATTTTGGTTTGGAAGGGAGTGTCTTTCCATTATCCATCACCTATGGAACCACCGTGTCCTTGACTAGCAACCGGCAGCTGTAAAGAAAGTGTAGTGGCATGGTTTGGCCACTCTTGGTCATTTCTTACCTCATGCCATCATGGACCACCCACCCATTCTTTTGTAAATTAGTACAGTAAATTCATGAAATCGTTTTTAATTACAGTATAGAATATACTGTATAGTATGAACTGTTTTCACAACTTGTTAATTATCATCATTTTCATCGTTTATCGCATTACTATCTTTAACTTTTAGACTTATTCTTTGTTGAGCCACTATCATTGTACTAATACAGCATAGGTTTTCTTCGAGCTTTGATCATTGCAAAATCATTAAAGACATCATTGAAATCAATTTCCATTGTAATATCAATTTTGAATCACAGCAATATCAAACTTTTAAGTTTTTCATTTTCTATAGTAACTTTTATTTCAGTTTTTATTCACTTAAGGGCAGAAAAGCTTTTCTTTGTTGTACAGTTTGTCACAGGAAGAGTCAAGTAAATCCTCATTGCAACTTCTAAATTTGGGAAGGTACTTTCCAACGTGTGTTTCTAGTAGTAGGAAGTAATTCCTCTTGTTGTTGTTTCAACCTTCATATATATTTTGATATATTGAGTCTCTTGCACAAACTGTTCTTCATCGATGTCTTTGGAGTAGCTTTGAGCCAAGTATTTCGCCTGTTTTGTCACATCTTCTTGCTCTTAGGCGGTGGTACATTCGCTTTAATTTTAATTTTTTTCTCTTTTTCTCCCAGCATTTTTTTTTTGCACCTTAGGCACCTCCTAGCGTGCCTAAGCGGAAAATCGGCCCTGATGTCAAGGCTGTTATTGCTTCTTATTTACGCCGTTGTCTAATTTTGTCATCATAACCATACTTATAACTTTTTACTTAAAAGAGTGAAAAGCGTAATATGCACATAATATTTCTTTTTATGCCTTTGTGTAATTCAATTGCGTATGTTTCGAAAGAAAAATAACAGAAAGTGCACATAATATGATGCCACAATTAACTCGGTCACATCCTGATTATAATTTCGAATAATATAACATGCTCTTTTGCATTAATTATTAACGTTGCATTTTGAAGTTGCACTAAGGCTATTATCGACAGACCTTATAACTCTGAAACACGGTCAAATAAATGATGAAACCTGAGTCCCCCCCCCCAGTCTTCAAACTTCTAAGCCACGCCACATATTTCTTGTATGCCAAATCTCTAAAATGAGTTAGAATTCCTTATAACATAGATCTTTTGCTAAAAAAAAGTCTACTTTCATATCAAAATTTCTCTTCAATAGATTTGATTCCTATTAAAATTTATACTAACGGAAAAGCACTTATGCATTATAATGTATTATTATAATTACATTGTGACATTTATAAAAAAGAACAAAAAGTATTTTACAATAAAATAAATTACTTTAGATCCTGTTCCATTAGAACAAAAATTATAATTCGAGTAATGATAAATATGTAATATATTAAGGTTTCTTTAAAGAATACCCCCGGCAGAATTTCTGCTGCTTTGAATAATCTAGAAATCCAAGAGCATAATTCTAAGAATTCCATTGTGAAATTTTTAATATTTTATTAGAAATCTTTAATTAAATCTCCTCATCTGTCTGTGTGTGTATGTGTGAGTGCATTAAAAACAGTTACAGTTCCTGAATAGAATTTTTAAAGCAGGAGTCTGTTTAATGGAATTAGAAGAAAATAGAGCAATTATACATGAAGTATATTTTGTTTTGCTAAGCTGCATTTTAAAATTCACACACATTATATTTTTTTTTATCAAATTCACAGATGTTTTTCATCTCTAAATATTTTTCATTTTGAATTTTATACACAATGAAAACATACTTTTTTTCATTCCAATTATTATTATTTTCAATAAAAAAGTAGTTTTGAGATGAATGAAACATTTCTATAAAACTCAAAAGCATTATAAGACTTATGTTTTGTTGAAAAATCCAGAATACTATTAATATATATTACATCTCAAAATTCAGCAGAAAAAATCACTGTTACCTTGTATAATATTATCTTTGTGTTCTCTATATTTCCTAAACTTTTATCACATCAAAACGCAATATCAATGTTATTCAATGCATTCTTAATTCTACAAACACTACTCCAACAACATGCAGATCACACAATCATTCTATTTTAACTCCGAAATTAAACTAGAAATGTAGAATTATTCTTTTTCACAAATTTTATTTTATATCATTTATGAAAACAGTTGCAAGTTAAAAATTTTAGCAAACGATTTATATATTTAAATAAATCTAAATATATTAAAATGAGATTAAGTTTAATTATCAAACGTTTTATCAGAAAATAAAAAATTAATCCGACAAACGACATTTTAATTCTCAAAATCATTCACAGTATACACATATTGCACGAAAATCGATTTTCACCCAATTCTTCAAGGTAAATATTATTTAGAGTACTTAAAACATACTCACAAAGAATAAATAAAAAAAATGTTTAAATATTTCACGTATTTTAAAAGCACAGCCTTGCTTAAGAAAAATAAATTTTTGCCTGAGCATGGTTAATATCAGAAAATACTTGAATTATTTGATAAAAAATTTTAAAAGAAATGTTTACAATCTTTTAACTTGAAATACGCCCTTGTATAGTGATAAACTCCATAAAATACACAATAATTTACTGTAAGTTATGTTTCCTTGCTAAATTTTTACGTTTAAAACAAAACATTTCTCTTGAAATTGTGAAAAATTGAAATGTAACATGTAACATTGGATTAAATTAAATTAAATTTTGAAATATGGTGAAGTCACCCTTTTTTTCATTTTATGACCTTTAAACAACTTGAAATAGTGCTTTTTTTAAAATAAATTTCCTTTTTCGGGCAGATTGGTGCTTAAACTTATCTCAAATAACTTTAAAGAATAACTCAAGTTACATAAATTCCAGCATTTATATTTATGTAGTATCTACAAATTCTTCACCTAATTGTTTTTATATTATAATTAATTAATTTTAAATAAGCACTTCCTCTGAGAAAGAAGCGTATTTCTTCACTTCAACTTTATGATAATTATGAAGGTGAATAATTCTTTAAATGTTAGGGGGACATGGTACGATTTACGTAAAAATTTTTAATTAAGAATTTTCAAATTTTTTTGGTTGCCTCTTATGTGTATACTATGTAAATCAGAATTTGTGCTAAAAATTTTATAAAAAGCTAGCCATTTAATTTTTAAGGAAAAAACTTAAAATTTGTGAAGTGATTTTAAATTGCTTCTTCTCCTACAAAGATTTACGTACACGCATGAAATTTGATTTACAAGTACATCAAACTATGTATAACAAAATTTGGTAAGAGTTTCGCGATAACATAATTGGTATTTGTACAATACTTCTTTTTATGAATGCTTATTGAAAATTCCTTAAAAAATGTATGAATTCTGAGTTCAATTATTTTTTAAAATATAAGTATCGCTTTGATTCAAAAATACATACAAACTTTTGTAACATGTACTATTAGCAATAGATGTAAAAAAACTCAAAGCATTAGGCATAATTGGAAAAAAATTAAATGAAAACAAACTAGTTATTTTATCTTTCTGAAATAAGTAAGTTTAAAGTTTTGATTTGCCATAGAGATGTGAATAAAAACGAACGAGAAAGCTATCATAATTCTGCGTTTTTTAAGTTTAGAGTTTTCAAATTTTGAGAGTTTTAGAAAAGTATATAAAGAATAATTTAGACTAAAAAAATTAGATTTGATATTTTGACCGATTTTTGTCAATCGAATCGTACTGGTCCCCTTAAAACTAGAACACACACATTACATATATTCTATATACGTGAAATATTTCTCGCGATGATGTTCTAAACTCATTTATGCATAATGTATTATTATTAAAAATGGGTCGTAAAAAAGTTGAATTTAACTGAAGAGGAGCCCCAAGAACGATTGGCCCAGGAGATCCCTCACCTAGCTTCAAGCGCTTTCTCGAAAAATCCGCTTTCGTCATAAATCGTTATGTTATAGATTTCTCCAATAATTTCCAGAAGTATCCATATGGTCACCAAATTTGGTTGTCAAAAATGATGCCAACTTGGTTGTATCACCAATGTTTCTAACAAGATTACCAGATGATATTGTAACATGCAATTCTATTGATGATGCCCTCTCTCATGGCGGTGATGATGGCGATCATCAAGAGAATGTTATGCTACAGTATTCGCCTGAATATCTGTCATCATTAACTCCATTGGGAATGATACCTGCTAAGCCTGAATTTGATATTCGGCTGTATCGTCATGATATTAAGCAATTTATGTATTACTGATGGACTGTGTAATGTGTGAATGCGTAAGATTAGTAGTGAAAATTTTTCAGAAGAAATATACTGCAGTGTGAAATTTTATCAGGAGATAAGAAAGGAGAAATTGTATGCATACCAAAGATCCCACTGGACACTCGAGGGGACTTGGATATGCCGTTCGTACTGAAACGTACTCAATTTCCAGTAAGATTGACATTTGCGATGACTCACAAGGTTTGAAATAGTCGGTTTATGAGTATCATCGAAGGAAAGATATTTACTTATGGACAATTGATTGTGGCTCTGTCAATATGCAGAAGCAAAGACGGAATAAAAATTCAGAGCAATTTAGAGGGAAAGGTGATTAAGAGCATTGTTTTTGAAGAGGTACTAAATTAAAGTATAAATTAAAATGCGGAGATGAAGACTTGAAGCTCATTTTTTTTCCCTTGCTTACAATATATTGAAAAAAACGGCAGTACATAATACATGCAAATTAGTTTTACAATTTGAGCAATGGATATGAACAGTTGTATAATTTGTACAATGGGGGTTGGGTGGCTGTTAGGCGGACATGGGTACCCTCCCCCATATTGAATAATAATAGTACATACTTATATATAATGTAATATAATTCCTTATATATAATTCTAAATAAGCAAAGAAAAAATATAAGTACAACCTGACATAGTATAGTTCAGAAATAAATTATCCACAGTAGTACATAGCAAACTCTTAGCCTTAGGAATTAAGATCGCAGGTTTAAACATTGTTTTTGTGGCAGCCAACCTTCACCTTTGATATGCCTGAACTACTGGTCTGTAGGGAAAGGAAAAAGGAGTAAGAATAAGTTATTATTATTAGAAGATTAAATTAGATAGATTAATACTAATATTAAGTAAAATTATAACAAGGGAAAATGTAACTAAATCTATTTACATAATGTAGAAAAATTAAAATTATATGAGTATATATAAGTATTAAAACTAGTAATTATACACCTGTAGCATTTCGCTATTTTAACTTCCCGCCAAAATGGAAGCATCTTATAGTAGCACCACATAAAAGTAAAAATTAGTAAATTAATAAAATCAGTTATAAATATAGCTTTGTATATTTGAAAGGAAAATTTTGGAAGGAAGAGTACAATCAATCTTTCAGAACAAGGCATTTATATATTAAAATAAATTTGTGTGTGTGTGTTCATTGTAAACGCATAATGTAGATACATGATTGTACACAATGTTTAAACATTAATAAGCACAGACTTCTGGAATTTATAATACTTATCTCAAATCTGCCTTAAAATTATTAGATATAAATTTTGAAAGATCTTGAGTTTTTTCCCCTTAGAAAGCCCATCTTTTTAACGAACGAAATTAAATATTTCCTGTTTTTTTCCAAACTTATCTTTGGTTTCGAAATTAAACTTTTAATTTTTTGTACGTCTCTAAAAATATATATTGAAGCTTCTCTTTCTACATATAAAAGCATAAAATCCATTAAGCTTTCTAAATCAAATTTGTTAACTTCTATTATGTAAAAAAGTTTTTACTTGCCCAGAGCCATTCAATATTTCATTTATGTGAATATATAATTTTTATGCTTTATTTTTTTCAATATGAATATTGGCATCGAGTATGTGATTGAAAAAAAGAAAGAGAGCAATTTAAAATTAGCAAATTTGTGATTGATATTCAATCCAAGTAAAATTCCTTCGATACCTTTTTTAAAGCTTTTTGATATTGAATAATAAAAAGTATCGTACAACACACATTAGAAGGATAGAAAAAAACTTTTTCGCCAAATTTGGTATGATGGGAATTGATATGAGTTAGTAATCTAATTAATATCCACGTTTTACGTAAGATATAGGACATTTGTCTAAAATATTCAAAATGTTTTTCTCAAAGCAGAAACAAAAATTGCATTTAAATATTCAATTCTTCAGTAAATGGCCTTTTTATTTCCAAAATAAGAAAACTGAAAGAAGTAAGAAATAAATGTTGAAACAATACAAACGCGTACCGAAAACATTCGAAATTAGAAAAACCCTGCCCAAAGTAGTTTATATCTATGAGAATAAGTAAATCAGGTTAAAGTCTGTACACTTTTTTTTTCAACGAGTAACTCAGTGAAATATTTGGCATTGTACCAGATAGTTCCAAAACAAGAAAAATTCTTCTGACTCCCATCATTTATGTTCAAGTTCATTTTTTTCCGCTCATTGGCAAATGAGAACAGGAATTACTGTTCTAGTGGCATGACAGAGAAAAATTATATTCTTTTGGTTCTATTCTTTTATTACTTCCGTTTCAATTGTAGTGATAATTTTTGCTGACAAAAAAGCGGTTACATAATATATATTGGGTAAAACGAACACTTGCCGCCCTGACAATAGAGGACCCAAAACTATTTTTACCTTATAATTATGATTCTCCAAATTTGAATATATCCAGGATTACACAAAGAAATTTAAGCAATTCAGTTTTTAAATTTTGGAGTATATGAAGTATGATAGAAAATGCAGAAATAGTTAACAAATTCATACATGTACTAACTATATTCATTAGTAATATTGAAACGGGTCTATTCGCGTACTTCCTACTAATCCTCTTGGGGAAACTCTTTCTTTAAATATTATTCTATTGAAAACTTTCTCCCAAAGAAGAAGATGTGACGTATGCAACTCAAAGCTTATATTTAAACATTAAATTTCAGGTTCGAGAGAGAGAGAGGGGTTAGAAGCTAAATGATAGCAGTGAGCGACTAACGTAAAGTAATAGAAAGCTAGGCGAGAGTATTCCATAGATTATTTGCTTAATATTTAAGATTGACGATTTGTCAATTAGATATTTAAATTAGATTAGCGTCGGCTTGAGGTAGATCAACTTAGACGTATCAGATTATTTGGAATGTGTATAGCTAAGACATTCCTAAAGTAAGTGATTAAATTTATAATTAAATATTACCTATATCGTCTTCCTCGCTTTTGCTTCCATAACACAAGACAACATCAAAATTGTTTCGGGCTCAAAAATAGTTTATTATGAAGTATTTTGGTCTGTTAAACACGAAAATCACCATAAAACTTCAGATTAGCTCTTGTTTTCAAGAATCAGAACTCCTCACTATTCATAAATAGCTGTATTTTTATTCATCTTTACTTTCTGTGCATAATCTTTTTGATGTTCATTTGACCAGGTAGATGGAAGCTCTTGCCTCAGGATCGATTTTTTAATTCAACGAAAGGCGTGTAACCGCGCCACATTTCTTCACGTATATTTTGAGTGTAACCTAGAGTATTAGTAGAACAAAGAACAGGCAATAGTGCACAATGCAAGTGATATTCGCTGTTTTTCGACTTACAACTCAAGGTAAATCAATTTAACTATGTTTAGGTCTCAAAGACTGCTGGTACCAGTTACGTGGAACATCTGCGTTGTACCAGAAAGTGTTAAAAAGCAGTTTCACTTAAATATATCACCCAAATTTTTCCCTTTACTGCATTCAGATCAGAATTCCAAGGAGCTGTGTTAATAATCCCGACAACTTTTGTTACGTTTGCGGTGAAATGACTTTTGCAGCCCCAGAAGAAAACCATCAGCCCAGTTCTATAAAGACATCTTACTTCCTTTACTTCAGAGTGAAAGTAGGTGAACTGGATAAACAATGGGCCCCACACTTATGCTGTAACTTTTGCTCAATGAGACTGTGAGAGTGGCTGGGTGGGAAAAAACGTGCAATGCAGTTTGCTGCACCCATGGTTTGGCGTGAGCCAGCTAACCATGTAGACAATTCTTATTTCTGTATGGCACCCCCATGAACATAGGTTGGTCAAGAAAGAAAAAAGACTGTTTGCAGTATCCATGCATTCCATTCAGCCGGTTCCACACTCAGCTGATATGCCAATTCTTGACCCACCTAAAAAGTATGAGATTGTAAAGGATTATGCTGAAGAAAAATTCATTAGACCTGGGACATTCCATGATCCAGATTTCGAGGCAGAAGATTTAAATTAACCTCACAGACTAAATTAAGCATAATTGAGTGACCTCGTAAGAGATAGAGATCTTGACTTGCTAAAGCAGAAGGCAGAGCTTTTGGCATCCAGACTACAACAATGGCATCTACTCCTACCAGGCATCAAGATTACAGAGTACAGAACTCGTGAAAAGAATCTTCTTCATTTCTTTGAGAAGAAAGAACATCTGATTGCTTGTATTGATGTCAATGGATTGATGAATTTCATGAACATCAGTTATTACCTAAATAACTGGAGGTTGTTTATAGACTCTTCCAAGCCTAGTTTGAAAGCAGTATTACTTCTAGAGTTACTTCTAGAGTTAATGGAAGATCTGTGATGACCTGAAAGTCATTGCTTTACTCATGTGAATGCATTCTATACCACGTATTGCTGCTTTCTGTGTTTGTGGGACAGTAGAGATCAAAAATCGCGCTACATACAAGACAAATGGCCTTCTAGAAATCTGAAATCCGATGAAAGAAATGTCCCAAATGACATTCTGCTTCCACCCCTGCACATTAAGCTGGTATTCATGAAGAACTTTGTGAAATACATGAACAAGGATGGAGAGGCTTTCAAATACCTTAGATAGAAATTCCCAAGATTGAGTGGTGCGATGATTAAGGAGGGAATCTTTTCGCGGGCCCTCAAATACGCAAAATTCTGAAGGGCTCCACTTTGGATCAAATTCTGGAAGGGAAAGAGAAAACAGCCTGCGAAGCCTTTGTAAGTGTGGTATGAAGATTTCCAGACAGTAAAACGAAAAAATGAAAACTGTCAACAGTTAGTGAAAGAACTCTTACAAAGTTTTCATGACCTAGAATGCTATGTCTCTAAAGATCCATTTTTTACATTCCCATCTTGATTTTTTCCTTAAAAACTGTGGAACTGTTAGCGATGAACACGGTGAAAGTATTCAACAAGATATCACCGCAATGGAACGGATATATCAGGGTCGTCGGGATGAATCAATGCTATCAGACTAATGCTGTACTGTTATAAGGGATACTCGGGCTTCGATATACAAGAGAGGCAATTCATAAGGAAAGGTTCAGAGGAAATAAACTAAAAAATACTACTGATTTTTGATATGAGCACTGTTTCTTGAAACATGACTTATTGTAGTGTATTTATTAGTTAGTAATGTGTTATTCTTCAAATTTACCAATGAATTGATGGATGTGCTGTGGTATATCTTAAAACCAAGAGCTAATAAATAAATTTCATTTACATATTCTTTTTTTTTCAACCCAAAATTAGTAAGAATAAGCTATTTAAAACTAGGGAACAGACAAAAACTTGTTTTTGTTGTCTAGTGGTATTAGTTTAAAATGGGTTGTTCAGGTTTGTTAGGTTGCTGAGACTTGTAAACAAATTGTGTTTGTTTTGACTATGGCTAATCTTCCTTTTAAATCTCGTACACTGATGGATCGGTAATCCGTCCATCACAATATCATCTGAAACATTAAAAAAAAAGGAGAATTGAGAGCTTGCATTTCAATCTTGGGTTCAAACTGCTATCGTTTCCACGAAAATTCTTTTTTTGATTCCTTTAAATAACTTTAGGGACGTTTTAAGGCATGAACCAACTGGAACCGAGCCTAAGCCTTGGCATCAGTGGGTATTGTATCGCTCTTGATTCGACCTCAATAAGATCAGGATCCGAATAATTGCTATCGTCAAATACTATTCCGTACTTATTCTCCGAAAAAAAATGAGAGTCTCAATTGTATGCCTATACTGTCAGCAGTGGCAGAGTTGCATTATTGTGTCATGTGTGACTTTCTTGTCTTGACCTATGACTACCACCGTACACCATCACTACTCATATAGTTGAAAGGCGGCAGTCGGTTTGTGAGATTGTGAATCACACATATTTATTTGTAAGGGGTTACCGTTTGTACAAGTATTGGACAACGTATGTTTTATGCTGTTAACTGAAAAGAGTCGCAGGTGGAGGACCCAAAGACCTCAAGAAGTCATAAGATCCCTGGATAACTTGAAATCTGAAAATAACATGAGTCTAAGAATTTGATTAAGAACAATGATACCCCAACGACGTGGGTGAGAGAGGAATATATTTCTATACAAAATTATGTGTGCGCTATTTTTGAGATGGAAAACATGATTTCCCCCATCATGTTTTGTTCTTAAAAGCAGTTTATTCGATTCGAATACTTATACTCCAAAACAGTTCCACATATAAATGCATCACATATCCAAGATGGTTTCCAATATTATATATTTTCTTATATAAGGGAGAATTTTTTTTGAACGGAAAAACGCAGTTTAAGGTATCCGAACACTTTCGGAGAACCTTTTTTAAAAAATAGCATATTAAAACATTATAAATGTGTTTTTTTTAGGGATCAGTACCAATAAACACTAATATTTGTAACTAACAATATTTTCAAAAAATTATGAAAATTTTACAAAAATCACAATTATAAGTGAAATTTTAGCAATATTTTTTTGAAAAACTTCAAAGCAATTAGAAAAAAAAGTAATGAATTTACATCAATAAAAGCATTTCTAAAACAAATTAGATGCATTTATTTAGAAAAAGTACTAAACTTTTAATGTTTTACTAAAATTTAAAAATTTACTGCTGATAAGTAAATATTATAAGAAATGTGACATTCTCTATATATGAGATAATTTATCATAAAATAAGAAATATTTTAGTATATTTTCTAGAAAATATAAATATCAGGTTCAAAAATTTTTATAGAAATACTTTTATAACATTTTTAATTAACAGACTCGCGTCAAGTGATAAATTTTGAACAATTTTTAAAAAAAGGTACACTTATGGTAGATAAAAGATTCACTTCTGTTTTTCTAGTTTTATAAAATGAAATGAACTTGGTCTTAAGGTAGCGTAGAAACAAAACAAAGTATGATTTGTAAAGTCAAAATACAGTAGCTCTATTCAATAAAGTAAAGAACAAAAAACATGTGTTTTGACCGAATTTGCTAATTTCAATATGTTCGGATACTTTAAGAAAAACAGAGGTTTTTTTTAATCTTTCCCGTTAGATGTTCGTAAATGACTTTAATTCTTTAGTTTTTTAGGGGGGGGGGTAATTTTAATTCTAAAAGAAAAAAAAATGCTACGTACATACTTCAAAGTCATTGTCTGAATCCAAGATTCTGATAAGTTCGTAAAGTTCTTTTGCCCTCATTGGGTTGTCTGAATTAATGTGATTATCATGAAGCGAGTTTTTCCTACAAGGAATGAAACATAGGTCGATGATCCCTTACCATATACAAATTTCTCTTCCCGTTCCTTCCGTAAAGGATAAAAAATGGCGTAGAAAGTATGACTAGCACAAATAGTGTGCAAGATAAAAAAAATGAATGAAAACATGTTCTTAGATAGGGGGTTACCAGAAATAAAACTGTTGGCGTCTGGCGTTTTAGCTTACAGAAATTTGATTGTAAAAATATTCCACCCCCTTAACAAAATTTTCTTCCTTATGACAACATGTTTGAAAATTACATGATTTTTTTTTCGACTTAATTTACATGTATGGAATTTTCGGTAAATTGTTTAAGAAAAAAATGCACCTTCTGTCTATACACGAATCGGCTTTTATTCAGAAATATGCGATAAGCTAAAAAATTTCCTGATTCCTTTTAATGTTAAATCGAATTCTCTTCTTAAACTAATTGCAAGGTAAGGATTTTAAAATCAAGAAACCCTCAGAACATTTACCGTTCATTTAAAATAAAATATTTTTAAGATTTTCAAAACGCAAGAGCGATTTTTATTTTCCGAAAGACCCAAACTTATTGAGCCATGTACTAGCATGTACAGTATTTATCTAATTTTGTATTCCCGGGGCAGTTAATGATCACTCTAATGAGACTGTAAGTCAGGCAGAGTTTAATCCTTAAAACATATCCGAAGTTTCAAAGATCCCTGTTCCGGATGGATTCATTTTCCGTTAATGAGGGGAGGGATTTGGAATTTAGGAGCGCTTAGAAATTTAAAGGAATATTAAGTAATAAATGAACACAGAATCGTTTGCGGGGAAATCCTTGCCATTCTTGATTTCATTTGCTTTGAAGCGTCTGTGATTGTGAACGACAATGCAACGAATACATTCATGCGTAAATGCTTGAGTTAGTTACATCGAATAAAAATCGGTAGAATTGTTTAAGAGAATCTAATTACTAAGACTCCTCGTTATACAGATACTTTGACTTCAAAGTAAGCATTTTTTCTTTTTTTGCTTCAAATACTTTTTATAGAATATTATCTAAGTATTGATATAATATTAATTTCTTTCCTATTTTGGAAAATGTATTTTAATTAATATTTTAAGCGAATAATTTTCTGGTGCCTTACTGATGATGATGCAATAGCCAGACGCAAGCTCATCTCCTATCTAGTTAAGAAGCACTTCATTCCAGATCTTAATTGTAACTGCGTAATTTCAACCACCATAGCCAGACTACGTGCAAATCACTTAAAATGGATGAAAATATATCTTTATGGCCAAAGAAGTTATAAGACTTGTCCTCCCTGTCCCGACATACAACTTCTCTACTGTAAATTCTATGCTTCGTGTTCTCTTTTGTTGAGAAAAAGCCATAATCTAATAAAAAAGAGCACAAAATATGATAATTCAGTCTTTTTGGGTAGAGTATAAAGTTTTATGCGTTGTGATAGCGGTTGGTTCCTGCTTACATCTGAACCCTCTTGTCTACCTGTAAACCCGGCTAGATGTGTGGGAGAAACAGAATAATCCACAGACATGTTTTCAATCTAATCAATTTATTAATTTTAATTATCAATCAGACACAATACAATTCTAATTAAGGTAGATGAAATATATTAGAGATCGGAGGTGAGATTCTATAGCACGGGGATACTATTACAGACCCTCAACTGAATCTAAGACAGCTTAAATACGCTCCAATATAACTACGTCGCACATTAATAAACTAGCTTCTACTTAATCAAACTCACAGTACCTGAACTTTTTACGCATCGGATCCTACACTGGAAACTTGCAGGTGATCTCTTCGGCTTGATCAATGTCGTTGGTTCCACGCTCTGTAATCTTTAACTAACAACTAATTCGTAGACTTTATGTTAATTCCTACTTGCCAACACCAACTTGTCAACTCTCGAACTCCCAAAAACAGAATTTACATAATATACCTCATTTACATAATCACGCTTCCTTACTCGATGAAAGTTGGTTGAAATAAATATTTTCCTTAAAGAGATATGAAGGGATTAGTCGAACCACGTATAGATCCGTCACAATTTTATTATACTATATAGATATATAAATATTATATATAGGGAGAGAGGGAGCTTATAGAGAGAGAGAGTAGGAATTGAGCGATGACAGAAGTTGGTGTCGCTAAACCGGGTTTGCATTGCTACAACAATACAGACAAATCATGCTCTTTTTTCAATTCCTACTATTAGTTCACTCTCTCCCTGTATATATGTATCTTCTGTTCAAATTTTCAATCGTTAATAAAATACAATCTATTCATCCATTCAAAGTAGGAATTGACTTAAAAAAATTTATATTACTTGTTAATCGTATCCTAGCTTTTTTCCCTTAAAATAAAATACATCAATCCCAATTAAAGCAGAAAATATTATACTTTCATTAAATTTCATACAGCAAACTATTCCTGAAAAGAGTCAATGTATTCTCTAAGACATTTTTTAAACCTTTTTCCTATCGAGTACAGGTTTATCAGGCTATTTTTAAGACATCCATTCTTTAATTAGTAACCATTTCTGAGTCAGCAAGACAATCAGTGATTCGGAAGAACTCTTTCTAAGAGGGTTCGAAAAGAAGAGTAAAAATTGATCGGCTATTTTATTCACGTTTCGAACAAATGCTTCCATAGGCTGGAAAACTGCCAGAACCGATATTCACAGAACGCGATGGCAGTTCCCCAGCGCTTAAAAAACGATTAAAGTAAAAGTTCTCATTTGCGAAACATGTCCGAGCGGTGTTATTCGAAACTTATCTACTTTAATCTAAAATAAATAAAGGAAATCTAAATATACTATCATTAAATCTATTTCTGAGAACAAAAAAAAAAATCATTATGTACCATTAGAAATGTTTTTAAATGGAAAAATTTAAAGTTATTTTATTCCGCTCTCTTTCACGTAAGTAGTAATTATATCCATTTAAGGCTGTTGTTAAGGGATAAAATTAGGTAAGATTTTCCAAATGGAAAAATACTCCAGTATTAAAATAGATTCATCTGTTTGCAACAAAAATACTCGGTTATCCAAGTATGTTTTTTCTACATTTAAAAGAATGGATTTAAAATTGTATTTTTCAATTCCTACTATTTTAGCTCACTCTCTCCCTATATTTATATATATATATATATCTTGTTCAATTTTCAATCGTTAATAAAATACTTTCTATTCATCCATTCAAAGTAGGAATTGACTTAATTTTTTTTTTTTTTTGTATTACTTGTTCGTTCTGAAGGGTAGGACACGAAACATGTAAAATATATTGCTTACAAAAATGAATCGGTATTGAAGTATTCATTGATTCAAACCAAAAAAAAATAATGAAATATTAAAATGTATTATTCTATACATACAAGGGGAAAAGAATCCGATTAATTTATTCCGATTTGAATCCATTCATTCCTATTATTCTTAAAAAAGAAATCAGAACATGTTACAAAGTCGTTCAAGAGTTTTAAATTTAAAACTTCTTTATTTTGCTGAATTACTTGTAAAAGCGTATTAAAATAGCATATCATGATAGAAAATAATTAATAAAGTAATTATTCATTCAAAGACATTTTTAAAACAGTTTTTGTTGGAGAGACGAATTAACTATTTATTAAATCAACTGTATACTTGTATTAAAAGAAAACTTATCAGAGAATAATATTAGCTTTATTACAAAGTAATGCATTTTAACTACGTAAATCAATTAAGTATGCTTTAATATACTGCTACTAAAATCGCATTAATCGCAATGTTCATCTACCTTAAATAATGACTGTCTAGCTGTAAAATTTATAACGTAATTTAACTATTCTTGAAAAGTTCTTGGATAAGAATTTACTCGATTATAATGGTGCTCTTTTGTCGACCGAGAAATTTTCTAATTACATTCGCAGTGGTAATCAAATCATTTCAAGAAATTTACGCAATATTTAAGTGAAAACAGAAATTTTTAACTATTGTAATGTGAATTAGGTTCTTTATTATCACGCAAAAAAACTAGGAAAAAATCTAATTAACTTCTAGTTAAGAACATATAAACGAGATTCGTAGAAGCAGAGCAAAATGTTGTAAATAAAGTTAGATAATAAAAAAAAATCTGTATTCACTCTGAACGTGTAAGATACAGAGAATAAAAGTTTGTGATTGGTAACATATGTACTGACGTCGTTACTATTCATGAATATTACTCGGTTGTTTCTTGATACCATGTCTCTGGTAGTGTCTTGACTGATGGTTTAGTTCAAGGATAATCAAAACTGCAGGAATTTTAGTTCTCTCTACAGACTTTACATTGTTTTCTGCCTTTGGAAAACATTTAACAACTGTGATGGCAAAATAGCAACCATTTCTTTAGCCATAAACAAGATTAAGCAGTGTGAAAAGAAAATCGTCGTCTTTTTTATGAACACCCTTTTATAAGCTTTACTCCTATGTAACGGAATTTTTGAACTCAATTTTTACCCACTTTAAAAGGTCAGATTAATTCGAAATTTTACTTACTTGTCCAGGACTCATGACAATACAATAATTTAATAATTTGGATCCATTGTCCTAATCAGGATCATCAGGATTAACGATTTCCCATTTTCAGATCCCATTTCCAGATTTGGTGATTAATTTTAGATTAAGCGATTAAAAGATTAAGTTAGTTTGATTAACTATAAAAGGGTATTTTTTAGTTTTTAAAACTATATTTATTCCAAGGATGTTAAATGCAATTACAACCTTGACAACTTGACCGGAATTTCACCGCTATACATGTAATAAACATGTCTAAAATATGGCAATACTAAGGAATAGTGAATCTAATGAACAGTTTAGTTTTATTTTGTGTGTGATCTCGATAAGTGAAGGGCAAGCAACAAGTTTTTCTTAGTTTTGAACAGAAAGCAGTATTATTCTTTGCATTTGTTATGAACGTTTGGTTCTATAACGTTAAAGTATGGAAAGTTACTTTTAAAAAATTCCAAGAACACTTTTATTTTCGTTAGGCTTAGCTGCTCTAACATCAAAACGTTGCAGCTAGTCTGATGCCAAAATATGGACTGTTGCCAATCCGGTAAACAGAAGAAGGTTACAAAGAAATTGCTTCCAGATTTACAAATATTAATACAGTTAGTTTACATAAAATACAAAATATAATTAATTACAAATGCCTAGATATAAAATTAGGAAATTCACCTTAAAAATTAATTATTTTTAAAATTATAATTTTATTACATTTTTGTTTGTTTATTAACTCACTTGACACATACAGCCATTAATTGGCAAAGAATTAAACAGTTGTTTTCCCAACATTATGGTGACCCGGATATGATACCTAATAATAATAATAATGTTAGTAAAACAACTGTTCAACTCGTTACCAACATATAGTTACGAAGATAAACATCTCATTAGGGGAAAAAAACGAGTTTCTATATTTCAACGCTAAAGCTATAATTTGAATAAATACTACTTCAGATACTGCAATATTTTATTTATTCTCTATTTTTACGTCCAAATTATCATTTAGGACATCAAAGTTAAATTTATAATTTTTCTATTATATATTGAACTAGAATTATTTAATTTGGGGGTTCATGACCAATTTTTTAGTACAGAAAGGGGTAAGTTTGGGAACCACTGATGTATTTTGTGAACATTGTTGTAAATGTCTAAAAAAATTGTATTCTTGATTGCAAATATCACCTAAACTTTAAGTGTTTGCATTAAACTAATTGTGTAACAGCTAAATATGGAAGTTATTTTATATGAATGTACCTTTATTATAAACTTAGCAGTGTCATGGTGTAAATGGTTTAATGGTATTCATTCAATTAAACAACCTCTACTAAACGTTTCAATCAGTAGCTACTGTTAAACTCAATTTGGTTGGTTTTGATTGAACAGAAACAACTTAATTTAAGACACATTGGCTAAGACATGGACTACGTAAATATGAATAATATGATTGGTGTTGGTAAATAATAATTATGTCAAATCCCAGTAAGTTACGAATAACGCTCAAACATGTATTTCATCTCCTGAAGTATATTCAGGTAAATTAGCAATTCATTGCCAGATTAGAAGGTCATTACATCATAACAATGCCACAGTTATCTAATATTTAATATAAAGACAGTGGTTCAACAACATTTGATATTAAATAACCCTGATTCAGCTGCAACTATTACAAATAGATTACTCAATTTCAAAGACATTGATGCTTCCTTTAGGAATTAAGCAATTCATAAATCATTGTCACAGAAAGCGAAAACAAATTACCTGGCCTAGTAATTGAAGCATTATTATTCATAATGCCAGCGGATTTGGAAAGCTTTCCTGAAGGGAGTACAGATTTATCAGTATTAAAATTGTGTCTAACTGCTATGCTTGAAATTAATTTTTGATTGCGATTCAGTAAACTCTTACAAAATAAGTTTCTCAGCTACAGAAAATGCGTGTAGGTCAGTATACCTATGAAGTTCCCAACCTTTGTCTTAGCTCACGCATGTTTTCAGCTTGATGCGACATTAGCATAACATAATGAATTTTCATTTATCAAATTAAAGGGTATTTTGACAGCCGGAATCCAGCTACTTTAAAATTTAAATTTCCCAACTGCGATGAATTATAGTTTTAAAGTTAAGAAAAGCAGTAGTAAATTAATTGAGTAATACGTAATAACCTTCAAATAAAATGAATCTGGTGAGTCGTAACAATTTCAACATGTCAATCACCAGGTTTATCATCATCAGTGAGTAGTGTCTAATCACCTTATATATACTATATACAGTCAGAATTTTCTACAGAGAGAACAAACATTAATCAAAACTGAAAAAGGGTGAAATTACAAGATATTACCAGACAATGCATTTAACAAGGATATATGAAAATTAAAATGTGGGAGTTAAATATTAAAAATATATAAGTATGGATGTTACCGGTTTATAAACGTGCTGACTTAGTAAAGCATATATATATACGAGGATGATCAAAAATTGCAAGCCGCAGCATTTTGAAAACTATATAGTGTAGAAATTTTGTGTCCCTAAGTGGGGACAAATGGCGCTTCTTATCACTACAGCGGTTTGCAGGAGGTAGTGAAAATTCATAGGTATTTTGGGACGATTGAAATAAGCAAGAGCTGAAAGGACGGTCTCGTTGGAAGTGCAGTGAGATTCTTTTCTTATGGGCAAATAATGTGTCCACGACGGCATTTGATCAAATCATGGAAGTTTATGCTGAAGAAGCCATGAGCAGACAACAAATAATAGCGAATTGTCTCTTTTCAATCCAGGCAGACGGATGTCGAAGCGCGTATGGCAGGAGCGACCGGCCATGTACGGCAGGCAGAAAATTAACATGACTTTGAATTGAAGAAATGATTCAAAACGGTGTTAACTAAGTGAAATCTCGTCAGAGCTGACACTGAGCTATGGTGGCGTGCAGCATATCGTTTCTGATGTGCTGCGATATTCCAGACAGTGCTGTGAAAACATCCGCTGAGACCACGAAACAGTGAACAAACGATTTCTATCAAGACTAGTTAAACAAGTTGGTTCTGATTCTGATAAATGCCTAAATGGACTTGGTTGTGGCAATGCAAATGTGATAGGCATGTATGCCTCTTAATTCTCTTATATTTTCTCAGTACCGACACGATGATGTTAAAAATATTTCTTTATTCGACTTGTAACTTTTTCTTATGACGCTGTATGACCAGCATTCTCAAATCGTTTCAAAATTTGAACCAGGACATTTAAACGTTAAACACAGGTTAAAACGTTAATTTGACAATTGAAGCTGTAGCAGGGTAATTCGGAAAATTCATGACGTCAAATAATATAGTATTTTACATTAATTTTGGAAGAAGGCTGGGTGTTGATTCTTATTTTAATAAAATTTATGCTGTCACCTCGTAGTTGCACATAAACCTTAATAAATAAAGGAAATTTATCTATTAAATAGGTAAAATCTGATTTTCATTTGATTTAATTTTCTTCTAAAATTAATTCAAATTCGTTTAATGTAGATTTCCTTCAGACCCTCCCCTTGCACCTCATGGACCCCCAAACTATTTTTTCACTGAAGATCTTTGCAGATCGTCATAGATCCCTGAGGGACGATATAGACCACTTTGGGAACAGCTGTTCTATACAACAATGGTCTTCAAACTTTTCACGGAACTCTTAGAACTATAAGGTGTTTTCGAGGCGCACAGAAGAAAATATATTAAAATATTATTTAAAGTAGATCAACACGTTATAGGCACTTTATGTAAAGACAATTTAAGAAAAGTAATCTATTTTTTAGTAAAAAAGTTTAATGTGATTTCGATATAATTTACTCATTAATATTATTAATTTATTATAAAATTGTCCCCTACATGCATTACATTTAGTAACTGGGATATATGTATTACAAGCTTTTATTTAACTCTGATAATATGGCAATAATAATGGCATGTAATGGCAGCCATGTAATATGTATGTATGCGTAATAATAATAATGGCAATGTATGTGTATGTATGTATGGCAATGTAATGTGTATGTATGTATGTATGTATGTATGCATGCGTGGCAATAATATGTATGTATGTAATTTGTTCGGGTGGATCTTGCAACTCAAATTTGAAGCTGATATCTTCTACTATTGAAGACAGAAATTTTGTATACACGTTTGGTTGGATGACAATGCATGTTTGACCATTTATATTCCGATATTGCAATTAATTCAAAGATATTAATTAAAAACGTAAACTAGTTTGGGTTGCCAACTTTGATATATCTGCAATGTTGTAATAATGTTATTGTTACAACAATGACAAAAGTTGGCGTCGAAAATCGGTTTCAGCCAAGCTGGAATTTCATAACGTTGCGCTATGACTGCATCGATTAGCTTTGTCTAAAAATAATTACATTTCTGTGCAAAATATCTAATTTCTACAACAGTAATGTGAATTTTTACAAATTTCTATCATTTTCTTGGATCTAAATTCAAAACAAAAAGCAGAGTAATTTTTCAAGTAGATTGGTGCATTGTACCTTTCTCAACACTGCCAAGTTAAGCTGAGACGGAGTATTGTAAATTCTTTAAAAATTTATCTAACTTTAATCTGTATATTGAAATCAGACCATCAATTACAGAATCGCGGAAGATAATTTTTATATCTTACCCGTAAAGGAACCTGCTAGGAAACAAAGAAAAATATTATCCAGAAGTGCAATATTTTCAATAAAAATAATTTTATATATAAAGGGAATGAATTTTTACCGAAATTTTCTAATTTTAAGCCTGCAAGTAATTTAAATTTACCTTATTTTATCACCAGTAATCTAAGCCCTTTACAATATGTGATATGATTTATTTACAGAAAGAATCTGTTAATTTATTTGAGTTTTTGAAAAATTACGGCAATTTGTTTCTCTAGATGAGTTAGGCACTATGAAACTAACTCAAGGTTATTGATATCATAAAATGTGCCAAAGATAATAATTTACAAAATGACCTGAAATATTTTTAAAATAGGAGAAAAATCAGATCTTAGAAGAAAATTTCGTTAAATAAAAATGCACTTCGCTATTTTGAGTTATTTACGAAAAATAACATATACTTGGTTCAGGAAAAAGTTCTTAAAATGATTGAAATAGGGATGATTACATGGAGTATAAAAATAATGTATAAAAATAATGCGCTGGTTAATTATTTTTCAAATGATTTCTAAGATAGCCTGAGCAATTAAAATAGATGCTTAAGTACAAGATATTCAATCTCAACAAAAATTATCATTAGTGATAAAGTTTCTTTTGATTACAACATGCGTGCCCAGAATTTTAAACACTTTATTGATTAATGCAAACCTTTAAATGATTTTGAAGTTTTAATAAATAACTAAATTTTGTTCTAATATGTTGAAATATATCCCTTACCTTCAAAATATTTCAAATAAATAATATATTCTTTAAGATATTTCAAAAATAGTCCAAAATTGCAATTAAACATTTAATAACTTCGTCATTTATGAAGATATCTCACCAAAACATTTTTCGTGTGTAAGTATATCCTGCAAGATCTGCTCTCGAATTGAAAAATTGGCAAAATTGGATTTTAAAAATATTATTATTTTCATCTAACCACCCTTTTGCAAATTGATTCAGCTAAACCAGGGATGATAAGACCAGTAAATGGGATTGAACAGGCTGAAAGCCTGTCCGGTATTAACTAAAAGTAAAATAAAATTAAAGTAAAAACTTTTAAACAAGCTTTTGACGTGCTAAAGAATAAAATAAACTTTTCCTTTAAAAATTTTTACTCTCAACTTATAACGTCATTACACAATTACATGATATAAAAGCTTGTAGCGAGATTTACCTGAGTATTATTAAGTAAAATAAATAACTGACCTGATTGATTTTAATTTTAAAAATTCAAACTAAGTAAGTGCAGTACCAAATCTCGCGACAAGCGTTTATATCATATAAATTGTGTAATAACGTTATAAGATGATAATAAATTGCAAAGGAAAATCTATTATTCTTTATACGATTCATCACTTGTTTTTAAAAATGTTCTACAATCCCCCTAAACTAATCATCTGGGTCTATTGAAATTACTTGCATTCGTATTTCACGTTCTGTTTTTTAATTGTTTTTAAATTTTCTCACGTGAAAAATATTTTTCACTTAAATACATTGGCTCTAAATGGCATTAAAATGATTATAACTGCTTGAGAAATTCTGTACATTTTGCATGAATTTGCAACCTAAATGTTAGGATCTATTCTTGCTTAAAGCAAACTGCTAACAACAGAAAAATCCAAATGTAAAAGGACACTAAGTTAACTCTACGAATATAATTTCTGGAAAATAATCTTAGAACATAATAGCAAAAGCTACGAGAAGTGTTCTTTTTCAAGGGTTAGAAACTTAAAAAGTTTCAAACCTAAACAACTACAATAATAATTAAGAGCAATTCTTAATCAGACGAAAACCAATGTTTGATTAATTAACGTAATTAATATCTAATATTATTAACGAATCTAAGTTAATTAATGAATAATAAAAAAGATTATAGAGCTTATCTAAAAATCCACCATTTCGTCAAATACTGTAATTAATTTTTGTCGGAAAAGAACATGTAATCTACTGGATCTTAAGATGCGATTTCTTAATCCCCTTATTACAGATTTTTCCCAAATACCTTACAAAATATATTCGAATTTATAATGGAATTTAATTTTTTATTGCAGTCATATATATATATATATATATATATATATATATATATATATATATATATATATAAGTAACTTATTCTTACATAATTTTTGATTATGGATTAAAGAAGGATTCTCGTATAGAAAATTGTTCTTACTATTATCATTTTAATTATATAAACCATTGTACTCTAATTAAAGAATAATGTTTTCAGAAAATACTGTGCTTTTTGCTTTTTTCCTGATTTTACTATTTTATAATCAATTGTTAGAGATAATATTTCTTACTTATGAAATGATGCCAGTAATAAAATCTTTACACTACGAAGTTATATACCGTTTCTTATCTTGTATACAAGAAAACGACTCACGCCTCGTCATGATATCTCTGGAACTTTAGACCTACAGACTTGAAATTAAACAAGCACATTTCTGTTGTTGAGTAGAGATTCACTAAAAATTTATTACGCGGAAATAGATTCCCTATGGGTTTTCGGGGTGTGATAGAAATAAAATCCGTTTTTAAACTATTAATCTACAAATTTTAATGTTAACAAGTATGTTTCTATGTATATAGTTGAATAGAGATCCACGAGGAAAGGATTTTGTAGAAATTGACTCTCAAGAATGTTCAATTGCGTTAGAAATACACCGTCCTTTAGCTGTTAGACATAGACTTGAAATTTGGTAGGCATGTTTCTTTTGTTGAGTAAAGATCCGCTAAGGGTGGGTTTTGCGAAAATCAACTTTCAAAGAGGTAATGGAAAATATGGGGTATTTAAAAAATATACATCTCGTTTGAAATTCAAATCCTGTCTTTTTTTAATCAAGAGGCTAGGACTATAAGAACGTTTTTGAATTCAATCGAAAATTTATTGCTAGGGATTAGGTATCAATAATATATAGTCATACTATATATCAAGCTACTATATCTATGACTATATCAAGCAATTATATCTATGCTCACGAAATTCATCATGACAAAGGGTTTGTCGTTATCCGTGGTTTTGAGCACCAATACAAGTGGCGATTTTGATTTAGCTCAGTTTCCACTCCATTTTTGAAGAATTACCTTGGGGTGGTCAGAGGCCTCCTCTCTTCACCAACCTCACAGATGACTTGCTGTTCAGCCGGCTATTTTAAGTACACAATGCCGAGGGCACTATACATGAACATCCGTACCTTTCCGGGATTCAGACAGTCTACCGCACAGCAGTAATCGTCGCTAACCGCCATACTGGGTGGGCGGCTCATTTAAAGAAAGTGCTAATGGTAAAATATTTTCTCTGAATATTGATTAGATTTTAAAATGACGTCACGCTCTGAAACAACGCAAGTGAAAAAGTCTGTATGTAATTGGTGACGGACCTTATAGTTTAGAAAATTAGTTAAGATATTTTTCCCAGAAGTAAATGCTTATGATTTATTAACTAAAAATCAGAGTTAAAATACATTGAGATTTAGTAGTTACTAAAATGGCATGAATTTTTACAAAACTTAGATGCCAATTAGTATTGTATTTTCCCAGGGTGCGATGTGTATTGGCTGAGAATATATTTTGTAATGCTTAAATTTCAATACTTCCTTCTGTGAATTTTAATATGCATTTGAGAGAAGAAATATAATTCACACTGAGAGGAATGTTAGAAAAGTGTGAGAGACGAGATGATTATATACTGATCATAAATTTCACGGTTGATATATAGTTCAATTTTCTTCTTGCTTATCTTTTGCATTCGAGAATATTTACCAGAATTATTTTATCTATGACATTTCGGTTGTTAATAACTTAATGTAGAACTCTTGCAATATATTTTTATATTGTTCGCGTAAGTATAATTTATATCTCATTTTAAGCATTTTAAGTTATTTTATAGGTCATTTTGGCATTTTTTGTGTCATTGCTATCTCAAAAGACTGTATTATTACTACATTTAATAGTGATATATGGAATTATATTTATTTTTAATGAAATTGACACTTCTTTTGAATGTCTCTAATTAATGGTATAGAACTATATTAATTGTAGGGTTATATAAGATTAATCGGTTGTGATCCTAGCACAGCCCCCTGATTGGGTGACAAAAATCTGTCGCCAAATTTATTACCAAAATGTTTATTCTTCATTGGCGCATGAAAGGCTTTTAAATACGAAGTGGAAAGTCTGGAGATCTTATCTATATGTTGAAAAGAGAAAAGCGACTCATTCATTCATCACGATAACTCAGAACTATTAGTCCTACAGACTTGAAATCTGATAGGCATGTTCCTTTCATGGAGTACACATCCATTAAGAATGGGTTTTTCAAAAATTGACCTCTAAGGAGCGTTTTGCGAGGGTTTAGGGGCGACAAGATAAATATGTCTGTTTCTGGTGTATAAGCTCTACAGACTTGGGAGGTGGCAGGTACGTTCCTTTCATGAGTACAGATTCACATAAAGGGGAGATTTTGTGAAAATCGTTGCGAGAGATTAAGGGGCATTATAAATAAAACTTCTATTTTGGACTTCGAACAGTTAGACCTACAGACTTGAAATTAATTGGGCATGTTCCTTTAATGGAATAGAGTTCCGCTAAGAAAAGGTTTTTTGTGAAAATCGGTTCCAAGTAATGTTGAGAAATTTTAATGCATTACACAAAATTCTGTTTTTAGGCAGGCATTTGTGACGGATCTACGCGTCTTCTACAACATGAGGATACTTTAAGGAAAATAATTATTTCAACCAACTTTCACCGAAGGTAAGAAAACGCGATTATGCAAATTAATTTTGTTATATAGATTATATTCGCGAGTTTTGAGAGTTAGTGAAGTGAGAATCTAAGATTATAAAAGTGTGCATTGAAGATTACCAAAGTGAGGATTGCTCGGATGCGTGGTGACCACACACAAGCCAACCTTTAGTGCACAAGGCATCATCTATAGGATTTTGAAGTACAAAGTTCGAGTATTGTGCTCCTTATTTAATAAAAGTTCGAGCAAATTGTTAGCGCCCTTACGAGTTAGAAACGAGATTGTATAAGTTAACATGAAATTAATTGACTGCTGTAAATATTATCCATGCTCCTTCGCACTCTATTAATTGATCAAAACTATCTTGTTGATTATGATTGTGTCTGTGTTGAATATTGCTACAATAAAACATTTAGTGAATCATATCGTCTGATCAATTGATTATCCCACGCATCTAGCCTGGTTCGAGTAGACAAAGGGGGTTAGAGGAATGAGACAGTCCCTCATTACACATTCTTGAAAATTAGTAAGCATGTTTTGTTGAATAGAGTTCCGCTAAAGCAGGTTTATGGAAATATGCTCCCTATGCTGGAAGGCAGAATTCCTGATGTGTGATAAAGAAATTCCCGTTTTCGTACTGGATCTACAGTAAGCATTTGGAATGCATGTTTCGTTTGTTAAATTGAAATGTGTCGTAGATATACCCTCCCTCAGTTATCATCTCCCCGTCTACCGTTTAATGTTTCTGGACGACAGCAGGCGGATTAAATCAAGAGACATAGCTGCAAATCACTATTTTTATTGATGCTTATTAATCACAGAAGGCTACAACCACGATTCAAATTTGAAATAAACACAGTGGAGTATGAGAAGGAGTTACTACTAGCGGAACTACGGAATCGCGACTGAATCCACGAAAGATCAAACACGTACAATTACAGCTAAAACACGTACACGTATTCACAAATTTCTAAATCACTAACCTTATCCTTGTAACATCGGGGCGGTTCCGTCGTGGTGATGAATTTCTTACTGGCAGGATAGGCTAATAGATAAGGATCCACACGCGGTCATACAGAATCTTTTCCAATTTCAATATACTGCTCTCCGGCGTAGCTCGTCACGTAACTGCTAACTAATACTGTCCACCACTGCGTGTTGATCTACGATGTTTTAATTCATTTGACTTCACTCCCCTAACTCTTCACTTTACTTTTTTTTTGTTAACTCGCTAAACCCGAACTTATATAATATATCTCATTTGCATAAACCATGCTTTGGCTCCCGGTGGAGATTGGTTGAAATAATAAAACTTTAAAGCAATATTGAGGAGGTTAGTGGAAACCGTATAGATCCGTCACAAGCTAATTGACTCTAATTGCTAAAGAAATTTCCGTTTCTGAATTATTAGATTTAGACTTGAAATTTTGCAAGTATGTTCATTTTGCTGAGTAGAAATCAACTAAAATTGGGTTTGTGGAAATACACTTTGGGGGAAGGGGTCACATCAGCATAAAAAGTAATTCTACTTAAATTTTAGAAATTATGAATTATTACTTAGAAGTCTTGTCCTTTTTAAATCAAGAGAGGAGACATAAGAATGGTTTTTTCTATACAATCTAACGCTTAATGCTAAGTTTTAGATATCAAAAATTGTATATATTAACAACATATTTTCAAATTCAGTCTATAATCAAAGTTTCATTGCACCGATTGTATCCTACCTATATGGTGTCGCACTTAAAAGTAATACCAACTCTCGGGGAATGTACTAAGTCTGCAATGGCAAGTACCAATCCACTACCCCATTGGAAATAAAAATATCACAGTATATATTTATACAACATCATGAAATACCCAATGAAGCGGGCGGGTAACGCCTGATTATTAATATAATTCAGATATCAATTTATTGCTATTATACTTCATGGAATAAGCGTATGAGTCAAAACTAAGACAAAATTATACTCATTTAATTCTCATTTTTCTACAGGAATACAATAGACTATTAACAGTCCGAGTATAAAAAAAAATTCATTTCAAATTCAGTTACTCTAAAAAAAGATTAGATAATTATCAACTATTTTCAAACCATTTCCTCTTACATTAAGCTAATTAGAATCCCCAGCATCATAGGAAAAAGTACACACAGAAAAATAAAAGATCCTTATAACTGTAGTCATTCGGCCATCGATGTCCCAAACGTGATCTTTCTTTCGTTATTGCATTAGCGTTAGGAGCATTTTTATTTGTCTTCCACTTTGATACAGACTCCTCTTTCTGAAGATATGCCACTAACGCAAATCCAATTAGAACGCGACAGAACGACAGAGTCAGCGTGTGAAGGACGAAAACAAGAAAATGCTTTTAATTATCAACTCGTTCAAACATATGCCATTAGATCCAATTAAAAGAATGCGACTGGATTTGAAATGAGTTTTCTTTTTTTTTATGACAATGCTGCATTTTTGGTGAGCAGAAAAAGCAAAATAGTTGGATGTGTTTGATGTAATAACGTATGCATTATTTGAATCACTTTTTTTGCTTGCTAATTATATACAACCATATTCTCGGTAAAGCTTTTTAAAATTTCAATTATTTTACCGAAATTAGTTTTATAAAAAGGTAATGTAGAGGAACATTTTTTTTTTATTTTTTGGCTTATACTCTTTTTTCAACATAAATTAGTCATTTTGTTATAAAACTTATATAAGTGGAAAATATTTAAGATTGAGAGTTACAAAAGATGTGTCGACTTTTTCGTGGAACATAACATATTCTGTTTGCATAAAAATAATCGTACAAATCATTCAAAGATAATATAATTTGTCTGACTATAAGCTATTCATCTGCTTGAATGTAAAACTATTTCAATGAGACGAGATGTCGTGACCCATCTGTCACTTGTGGGTTTGAATGCACAGAATCAAGAAACGTTATTATAAAATCAACACATTTATTTTACGTATAAACTTATTATCAAATTTTAGCTTAAGCAAAAGGAGCAGTCAGAATAATTACGAGGGTTGGTCAGAGAAAAAGGTTATAAGTCAGATAAATAAATATTTATTAACAATAGACAGAAAATACAAAAGGAGGCATAAGTCTGTCACATTTCGACATAATCACCAAGTCTATTTAGGCATTTATCAGAACGCAGAACCCACTTGTTTAACACGTCTTGGTAGAAATCAGGTTCCTGTTCACATTGAGCCAGGTATCAGGGGATGTTTTCACAGCACTGTCTTGGAATATCGCAGCACATTAGAAACGATATGCTGCACGCTACCATAGCTGAGTCCCAGCTCTGACAAGATTCCACTCATTTCATCGATCATTTGAATCATTTCTTCAATTCATGCCGTGTTGATTTCTGCCGTTGAAGAACTTGGCCGGCCACTCCCTGCCATATTGCGGTTTTCGACATCCTGTCTGCCTGATTGAAAAAAGTAACACCATTTCGCTACATGTTGTCTGCTCATTCTGATCTGCTCTCTCAGATGCGGACACATTCTTGGCCATAAAAATCGAATCACGGCTTGCCCTTTTAAACGAGACCAATTTCCTAAGCTCTTGCCATTTCAATCATCCTTAACCATCCGGGAGCTTTCATTACCTACCCGCAAACCAGCTGTATGACAAGTAGTACCATCTGTCTCCCCTCTGGGAAAATTAAATTTCTCCACAATAAGTAATTTTCAAATGCTGCGGCTTGCGACCTTTTTTTCTGATCATCCCTCGTACTAACCTGGATATCTGTAATAATCAATTTGGATCACTTAACTGACACTTAATTCCGCAGCACTGATGATCTTTTTCCTTTGGGATCTCCGAATTTTCTTTCTAAAACATCGACGCTTCCCAATTATTATAACTCTAACATTCTAACTTCAGAATCCACCCGAAGACGATTGACTTCTCTTGACTTTAAATAACAACTCACATTTGTATAAATCACGGCTACTCCATGGAAAGCGATTTTATAATCATACAACAGTTAAGAAACATTTTGCCCTAGAAGATTAGTAGGAATCGCAAATAGAGAGAGGGACCCTTTACAGAGATTGTGTTACGAATTTATTTTAACTTATCTCTCACTTTTGATTTCATTTTTGAATAATTTCAGACCTCAGATCATTTTGTTTCTACATTGATGAATTTTGAATAAATTAAATGCTATGACATTGAACGCCACAGGACACAGCATGAAACATTTTTTTTTGTGGTCTCGGGGAAAAGTGGAGCATTAAATTCAGCTGCAACAAATTTTGACCATGGTACAAAATGAACTACAATTCCAAGAAAGCTGAATCATTTTTGTTGATTAAAATTATTGTATTAGCGATTAAAATATTACGCTAAAAGACGAACACAACTGACAACTACACAAACCTACATAAAACAGGAAAATAAATCAAAATTTTACAACAATCGTGCCTTTCAAAAGGGAAAATCCTGCGCCACGAGACGCGCACAAAGACGACAAAACACCACCTAACGAGGGTTCTCCCAACTAACGCTAGCTACAATGCTCTAAATCGAAAACATTAATTAATTAATGATTTACGCTTTCTTAGATACGAACTTTGATTTAACAGAATATTGTTACCTTCTCAGTCAGAAAGCAAAATATTTTTAAACCAATTTGAAACAAAAGGTTCAATCTTATCAACAGTACAGAAAAAAATGTAATGAAGAATCAAATGAACAAAGCTGTTTTTAGTTAATATTCAGAAAAATTATTTTGTTGCAGTTTTTGTCAAAGAGCCTCCCGTTTCAACGCCTGTTTATATAAAAACATTCGCTGTTTGTGTTTTAGTTGCATGTGTAGGTAAAACACACGCGATGAGTAAGAGAAAGTACTTTAAAAAAATATTCAGTCTATATCTGTTTGTTCTCTTCCCTTTTCATAATAAATAGCTCATACACAAAGAAAATCACAATTGTAAACAGCAACATAAGTACTCGTAAAGCTCTTATTGGCAGAAATCCATTTTTACAGTAGTCCTAAACAGTAAACAACAAAACTTCAAATTATCAACACGTTTATAAAGATTCAAGGGACTTTTCTTGCTCTTAAAGTTACGTGTACAGAGTTATAAAGCAGTTTTCAGTAACATACCACAGTACTGTTGGATATATGTCAAGGGAAATACCTTTTGACAGAAAATTTATGGAGAGTATTATAAAAAGAGAGCCCTTCGATAAGATTTTGTTTTAGATTGTAAGTAAGAGAGAAAATTTTCACACACACAGCGTGCCACACAGTAGGTTTTGTTTGAAACAATCCGATTCCCTCGCGATAATGCATGCAAAGTTAGAAAATAGAAGTCAATAATACAGATTTACAGTTTTATTACATATTAATTTTGAATCATTTAAAAATATTTCTTAGCATAAAAACAAACAGCATAAAATATAACTATTTCTTCAACGAAAATAAAAGATAATAATAAAAAAATTTACTTATTATGTATTTACGAACATATTTATTAAAATAAGTAGATAACATTAAGTATTTCACTGCATTACAGTTAAATAAAAAGATAAAGAAAAATTTGAATGCGAACCTAATGCTTGCCCCGCTCTATTTTCATACCGAAAAATCAGGAGTATAAATTTGTGACTTTCAATTCGATATTATTCTCAGAATTCAGTTGTTCGAATATGGACCCACAAAATATTTTTAAGTGTGGGAAGTTTTTTTACTTAGATATGTGTAGAACCCAGAACTGAAAGCAGAGAGAGTACTGCAGTTTTCTCTCTCTTCAAACAATAAATCTCTCCAAAAATGACACTAAATAATTTACAAAATAACTGTAAATTTATCTTTAGTGTTATCTTTCCGATTTTTTAGTAGTTCGTTAAATGTCCATAACATTGAAGGTGTTTGTCAAATAAGGTCAATTACAAATTTATCAACTTCAATCCACTCAAAAATTGACAAATTTGTAGAGTAGTGCAGAGTGCTACTGAGAAGGGTACCACGTGCCACATGTGGCAGGCGTGCCATAGATTGTCAACCCCTGGAATAGAGCTAATTTTTTAGCGCGTTTTTCACGTAGTGGAACAAAAGCGCTATTAGGACGCAAATTTCGTCTTCGTTCCATATTATGTCGTACCTTTTTCTCAGCCAATAAGCAACCAATTGACCTCGGGTTTTCGGCATTTGGTCGCATTTGTGCCCTAGATGAGCCGAATCATATTTAAATTTTCCCATAGTTTTCCCGAATTTTCCTACAAATTTTCCTGAATTTTGCTAGTTTATAACAAAATTTTCTCAAATTTTACCTAGTAAATTTATTGTTTGCAAAAAGTTTTTTTTTTTTTTTTTTTTTTTTGTTTGCTTTTTTATAGTGCTGATACAGATTTGTGTCATTATTTATTTTCAGCTCAATAGTAGTACATTTAGAGGAGTGGTACAGTACACACACACACTACTTTCTGTTAGTAAAAAGTTCATTAGTTGCATTATTGTAAAATACAACATGTGAAAAACGCGCTAAATTACTTGGCCATGCCAATGATTGATATCTTGTTATAAAGTCTATTATACCAAAATTCTAATATATTTGTTCTGAAAACAAACATTTCATCGTTTATCAGTTTTAATTGAGGTAAAATTATATAGTGTAATGCATAGACTAAGAAATAATAGATCTTTTTGTTGTTGTTGTTGTCGTGTATGACAGAGTGCAAAGGTGTATATAACAAAATAAAGAAATAGTCAAATATTTCCAAAGGTGTGAATCACTGCCGTGGCAACATCCATGGCACGATCCGAGTATAGGATGTCCATGCTGTAGTCATTGTCTATTTTAAAAAGGGCACCAACAATGGAAGGACAGCTAAGAAGGTGTTTGGGATCCAGTTGCTTGCCTGGGCAGTGCAAGAAATAATAGATGATGTTCGCATACAGGTATGAAAAGTCTAATGATAGAGAGAAAATTATTGGGAAATGAATGATCGAATATTAACGTCGCATTTTGCTGCAACACGAGGGGTTTTGGTTATGGACCTCGTAATTTTGTACCATGGTCAAGTGACGACACCTGATCTGGCACCCCCTCTCCTAATTTACGCACCATGCCAACGGAAGGGCTTTGAGCCTCAACATATTTAATGTACATCGCGCCCTCTGTATGGTGGGTGTTCAGCAGTACAAAGCTCGAACTCATGACATGCCAGCCAATAGTCCGTTACCTTGACCACTATGCTACCGCGGCCACAAATGAATGATTAAAAATAAATAAATAGGATATTTCTTTCTAATTTATATTAACCAAATTATTGTACAAAAGATAAAGCGCATACAAAAAATATATACACTCTTTAAGACTGGGTAATATGTTAATGCCATAAGTTTGAGATCGCATTGGCTATAAGGTTATATTAGGCACATAGGGTTAAGTTGTAAAAGTTGGCATTAGTGTTTCGACGTGTTCAACAATAGTTCTGCGAGAGACGGCGTAGTTTTTTAGAAGGGAAAGTGAGACCATGACGCAAGTACGTCTGACATTTGAGCAGCGAAAAATAATTTTGAAATGGTATTGGAAGTTCGAGAATATCAGTGAAGCAACGACATTGGAGGAAGCAATATGGAATGGAACCACCAACAGGCTTACGCATTGCTCGCCTTCCCGATAAGTTTGTAACTGAGGAAACAATAATGGATATGCATAAGGGATGATCAGGTCGGTCAAGCACATGAACACGTCAAGCGTCTTATGTTGTAGTGTTAGATTCATTCACCCGGTCACAGAGTAAGATGGAAAGTTTCGCACAGAGTAAGATGATGATCATCCCCTCTACAATACTGATGAGCCGGGATGGGCATTACGTCAATCGCGATAGACCGGTGGACCGCCAAAACAATTTGGAGTGACCGCCTGAAGATTAACCGTTAGTAATTGTATACGGAAATATTTAAGATTGGTTGACATTACGCAGACAAAGTCATCTACTGACTATAATTACGAAGAACTAACTTTAGATGAAAATGTTTTATTTTTTAATGTATTTTGAATTGTTTGAAAATAAGTGCATCATTAGATATTACTATATTTGTGGTTTTTATATAATGTTTGTATTTTGCGTTTTGTTTTAAACGCTGTTTCAAAAAAGTGAGCCTTTAATTTTATTTACGTTAGTAAGTACATATATTCCGTACTTATTATTAAGTTATAATAAATATTGTTGACTTTTTTCATACTTCACCAAACCTACGACCCTGGGCAGTGGGTGCACTCGGGAGTTTTTCAAAGGGGGCGCGGCGGTCCTGGGTCAAATATGTACCATACACATATCATACCCCAATACGCTGCCAAACATTTTTTTTTTCGTTTTGTAGATTGTCTGGAACAAACAACAATAGGAAATAAATTGAATAAATAATTAACATTAATAAAAAATTATTAATACCAAATATTTAAATAAATTTTATGTACTATATACATGGGATTATAATCGATCGAAAAAAATAATGGGCTATGAAGGAGAGTCCAGACCAGCGGACTCTGCCTTCCCCCTTTGTGTGTGCCACTGATACTGGGTGGACCGCAACACCTTGAAAAATGTAGAAGTAGGCCGTACCCTGGATGAGTCTGCCTACCCCTGCTGATGAGCGTGTCTATTTGGATAATGTTGCTCCGAGTCTTTGCACTCGACTTTTACTTATGGGGTTACCTCAAGAACGTGGTGTACAGCAAGAAACCGCTCACACTAGATTATATTTATGATTTGTTCAAAATAACAAAAACCTAATAAATTAATAAAATAAGCGCGTGTGCGTGCGTGCGTGAGTGCGTGCAATCATATGACACCACTAATAAAAATAAGTAATTTGACGACAGGTTACAAAATAAAAGAGGTAAACCTTTCGCGAGTCAACCAGTTTAAATTCAGTAAACACGCTCAAAAGGGTTTTTTTTTTACTTCTGTATATATATAAAAGTGTTCTTGAGAAAAAGGAAGGCTATTAGTTCTGTCGCATTCTTTAAATCGAATCTAATGGAATATGCTTCCAACCAGTAGGTAATTAAAAGCTTTTGCCCTTTTTTCTCCCCATTCACAGACCGATATAATTGGATTGGCGATACGAACGTTATCTTCGGAATGAATACCTATCCCAAAGAGAAAGAAAAAAGATGGAATGGATGCGTTCCTCCTCTAATGCAATAAAGAAAGATCTCGTATTTAGGTTCATGATGACTGAGAAGTTATGGCATAGCATAATTTCTTTTTTTCCTTCGACATCTTTTCATTTTATGTTCCTGAATTCTGTTCAGCTTTCAGCTGGAAAAATGGCTTTAATGAAATGCAGATAATTTCCGACTCTAATCCCACGCAATCTGAATATAAAGGAGATTGTTTTTAGAATAATTCCATTTATCATTATTCCATTCATAAGAGACAAGACACAATACTTATCTTTTTTTTTCTATTTCAAATCTCTGGCTGCGTATTGGTAATTTCCATTGCAGACCTAGGAAATTCCCCGAGAGTAGATATAACTTTTTAGTGTGGCACCGTATAAGAGGATACCAATTGCACAATATAATAATTTTGACGCCCAATTTCTTCTCTCCAGAGGTAAGCATCTGAGCTCTGACGATGAAAAATTGTATTAAGAATTTAATTTTGCCGAGAGCACCCAAGCCAAATAGGAACTCTAGAGATCTTTAACATAACGCATAATCATACGATCTGGACGCTGTCAATTTCTTTGCAGCTTGAAAATCCACCGACTTGGACCGGGTCAAACCACTTACTTGGGCCAGCAAGGCCAGCGCCTAACCAACTATGCCACCCAGCCGGCTTTTTGGTTATTTATATTGCAGAAAAATAGCTATTTTGAGTCTAAAATCATGTTACTAAAGAATTAAGCTTTTTTCCCCATTTTTTACGGAAATTCAACCTCATTGTGGCAGTATTAAAAACTTTGAAATCAACTTTGCGACGGTTCTATCCACGCTCCTTTCACTAATAGTCCTCTTGGGGAATTTCTGGTCTTTAAAAATTATTTTATTATAAAACTCCTCTTCGAAGAAGAAGAAGACGTGATTATGCAAATTAAGACTGCTATATATAGTCTAAGCTTTTAGGTTAGAGAGAGAAAGGATAGACTGATATCGGAGCAGAGATTAATCAAAATGAATGTGAATCGCGGATATTTAATATTTGATAATTGAATTACTTAAGGTGACGAATTTTTACTGGATATTGAATCTAGATTAGATAGCTAAGAAAGCAGAGCTATTGCCTTGAGTAAGTGTATTTAGTATTAAAGTCTTCTCATATCTGGCGTACCTCGTTAATTGTCTCTAAATTGATTAATTGGGTGCATCTCTAATCTTTGATCGACTGAATTTGAGTTGTGGTTAATATTGTGAATAAATTAGATTGTTTTTTGAAGTATGGCTAGTCTTCCTTCCAATTCTTCCACACTTTTAGGTGCACAGGCGGGATTATCTCAACTTTTTTAATTATTTTTCTCCTGATCTCCATACCATATAACATCTTTACCTCATACATAAGATCCGATTGATAATAATTCTTTTTTTCATATAACCGTGATCCACCCTAATGTACACTGTACTTATTTTCATTTGAAATACAGGGTATCCCAGGATTATTTGGACAAATTTTAAAGGGATGTTGCGGACATCACTAGGATTCAGATTTGGTGGTGGTGTTCACAAGAGCTTTAGAGGAGACAGACATATATTATCTCAGATATTTTAGCTGTCATCTCACGCAGAAAAATATGGAACAGTTTTACGAACACCTAGCTGGTAGATATGCACCTGATTTACGAATTGGCAGAAAGAAATGCACAGGGAACAGAAAGATTGTATCGAGAAAGGTAACCACAGAGAGGGGAACCAGACCACCGGATGTTTACTAATTTGTGTCGCAATTTCTGTGATCGTGGATCATTTCGAGGTAATAGGCATAGTGAGGGTGGGACACGACTGACTCAAACTCCCAGCGTGAAACAAAAATGTGTTGCAGACCGTTCAAAGGAATCCGAGTAACAGCATACGAGCCGTCGCTGCTGCCGTAGGAAGATGTTGGTTTAGTGTTCATCGTGTTTTGAAGCGTAAAGGCTTAAACCCATACCACACATCTTCAAAGAGTACCGTCCTAGTACATGTAATATCTTTGACCCATAAATATTTCAGATGATCTCAGTCTTGTGTCTCTTCGCTTCTTGTGCCTGTCATACTACTTTCCCACGATGTTTCCGATCATGGGTTGCTATGCAAAGATGAATCCATGTTGTGACGGATCTATACGCGTCCTCGTACAAATCCTCTTGGGAATTCTTTCGGGCTATTAAAAATAGTCAATCTTCTCCTAAGAAGAAGGCGCGATATGCAAAGTAAGTTTATTATATATTGTTCTAGTTCGTGAGTTAAAGGAATTAGGGAGTTAGAAGTGAAGAAGAATAGATAGAAGAAAGCTAGAAGTTTAAAAATTTAGTTAACTAAAGGTGACAAGAGAATAACAAGGTGAAGATACCTTAAATGTTCAGAAAGGCCTTGTGAGAGATTAAAGACAGGAAGTTAATATTGATAAATTAAACCTTAATTAGAAGACTGCCTATAGTTCAAGTATTGTCTCCTTTTCACACATATTACGTTTGATAATTAAAGTATTAAAGTGGTTAAACAGCCATTAATTACATATCTACCGTGTAAAGTAATATTGAGGTAGAAAAACTATTGTTATACAGTAATTTAATTAGATGTATTCTCCCTAAACGCGACTCTCGTCCCTTCCCTCTGTTGACGGGTTGGAACATTCTATTTGAGTGTTGCATTGAATTGTGTTTGATTCGATTAAAGTGCTAAATAAAATAAATGGAAATTATCATGTCGAATAATCCTTCACTTCCTTCTACACCTTTAGCTGGGTCACAAGGTAGACGGGAAGTAGGGTTATTACAATGTGATATCACCTAACTCCCCTGAAAGTTTGTACCAATAATCCTGGGACACCCTGTACAAATTAGAGAGTATTAACATTACTTCTAAATACAAATAGCCCTAAGAAAATCTGCATTCATTTTATAACTAGTATTAAATAGTTGAGTCTTTTTCTCTGTAAATATCTTATAAGGATTTAAATTATATGATTCGTTTGTAAATTACTTCCTATCGTTGTTACAGGCAATTTTTTAATTTGTAAAATAAAGTGAATCCTCCCCAAAGACAGCTATAAAATGGAGTATTTATTCAAAATAGAGTAAATATATAACTATTTGCTACTTTGAACCAATTAACATTTCCAGAAGCATCGGTATCTGGTATAAAAATATTGTGTCGTGTTTGAACTTGTTTTATGCAAAGCTGTTTCCTTTTGATACACAACTAAAAATAAAAAATAGTGATATAACTGTTATATATTTAAAATTGATACTAACACTAACTGAGATTGCTTAGCCACATATTCGGGTAAGATAACAATAACCCAATTAAGCAAATAACGTTTTTGAAACCACAAGGTAAGAACAGAAGAGGCGGACCCCGTACAAGATGGCTAGAGACAATACAAAAAAATGCTTGCGAAGCATCAGCGTAAATAGATGGAGAAAGAATTGCAATAAACGAATTAAGATAGTTTAAACTATTTGGGACAGCCTTGGCCAGAAATCGGCTGTAGTGCTGTCGCGGCCCGAAGAACGAGGATGTAAGTGGGTTCGGGGAAGAAACAGACATGATCTTAAAAATAGATATTTTAATTCTATTTTTAACACTTTATGAAAATAAACAACTTTATTACTTAGATCTGGGAGCAATCTGAAATCCTAACACTTAATCTGACACAGAAAATTATTTAAAATCACTTAGCTTCAGTCAGAGCTCCTTGTGAAGATCCTTCTCGAAACCCAATAGTTCGGTCAGCTCCAATGATATTTACATCCTACACTCCTGGTGGATTCTACGACGAATATTAATATCAGGACGCGCTACCTCTAGTCGCAATTCACCTTCTCTTATTCTTATAGTTCACGATTCGCGATCGACGATTAACCATTTACCTCACTTACCCAACTTCAGGGTTTAAATAGTAGTTACATTGCATAAAGTCAAGTAATCTCTACGGAAAGCGTTTTTTAAAACTAAACTGACAGCTAAAGAATAGTTTCCTCAAGAGGATTAATAGAAGAACCCAAATAGTACCCGTTCCAGTGCTTACGAAGAAGAACATTAAAAAAATATTTTACTACCTATACTTTATAATGACTTTAATTCGTAGTTTAAATATTGCAAATAATTGACTAAAGTTAATTGTTGTGATGCATTGTACAGATATTTATAAGAATGAAAAACGCATTGTTGGGGAATAAAAAATGTGTGTGTTGCACCTTAATAATGATTAAAAATACTATTTGTTGCTTATTTATTGTTTTGAGAGCAACAAAGTGAAGTTGAAGTTTGTGATTGGAAAAAAATCGCTCTTAAAATCAGTACAAGTTAAGAAAAAAAATGTGTCATAAAAATGTTGAAATCGATTCTTGGGGCAGCGTTTGTTTTCCTGAATTCATTGTGGTGCCTATTTGAAATAAGCGGGTATTAGATTTACAATATTACTTTCGCTTGATCTCTTACTACTTTTTCATCAAATTTTTTAAACTGAAGTCACGTAGTTCAAAACACCGATCCGGAAATGAATCTGGAAAAAAACCTTAAGAATTGCCTTGAAATTGCTGATGATAAGTTATCCCGAAATTATGAAGATGTTGAATTTAAAATAACCAGAGAAATTCAAATTAAATCAGATGATTCAGTTACTACAAATAACCAGAATACAAATGCACTTTCAAGTGGAAGGAATATGAAACAAGATCTTTCAAAAAATTCTCTCCATTCACCCAACGTAGCAACATTTCTGGATCATCGGAGCAAATTTCAGCGCTTTCCTCTGAAACCACTCTGGTTTAAGGCACCAAATATACATTTTATGATGTAAATGGTGGAAAATTCATCATTGACAACACCGACTTTGAAGAGAAAGGGAAAGAACTGTGTGCGTGCGTGCGTGTACGTGTGTGTGTGTGTGTGTGTGTGTGTGTGTGTGTGTGTGTGTGTGTGTGTGTGTGTGTGTGTGTGTGTGTGTGTGTGTGTGTGTGTGTGTGTGTGTGTGTGTGTGTGTGTGTGTGTGTGTGTGTGTGTGTGTGTGTGTGATCCATATATTTAATTTAAGTTCGGATTCCTCGTCTAATACTTCGAATATTAAATTACGAAATGGGATAAGCTATCGATGCAAGTGGGTCAGAATGGATGGTTACAATTTTCCTTTTGGAAGGGGAAACTCAATTTCCCCCATTCCACAAATGTTTTGCCTTCGATTTTAAGCCGCACCCGATTTTCAATAGCATAACACCGGAAAAATAGTGCGGCTTACATTCGAGTAAATACCTTACTTCCAACTTAATTTCTAACTATATAGGTATATTTTTCAAACGATCTGATGAGGTAACATTCTAATTTATTCATCAGTTTATGGTTTTATTGGTTATGTCTCAAACTGTAGAGCGCGCCCTTCTAGGAGGGGTGGGGGGTGTTAACCCTACGGGTGGTGCGCAAGCATAATGAAAGTCGAAAACAAAAGATTCTTTAAAAAATTATTAATTTACTGAAAAGAAGCAAAACAAAATACATTCTGACTCATTTACACTGATATAATATACCGAAAAATCCGGCGTATAACACGCAACAAATAACAAAAAATAAAATCGAAATTTAAGGGTGCGCGTTATACGCTGGGTATAAAAATGATAGCTTTAACAGTAAAAAAAAAAGAGAGATTAGCATAAAAAATTAGATTTCTACAAGTATCGAATTAAGAGAAATTACATAACTTATGAATTTAAACAGTTGTAGTTCTATAAGTATACTGTTTTTTCAAAAGCCTGGGTAAAACCTCTAATAAAGGACTTCAAAACATTAAAACATTGCGTACGTATATTCAGGGGTTTTTTTGTGAAAAGGAGTCTGCGTGCGCGTTATAGGACGAATATACTTAAAAATTAAAAATTGCAGCTGGAAAGTACCGGTGCGCGCTATACGCCGTATTTTACAGTTCTTATAAATGCATCAGTACTGCACAAAATGTATTTAATAATTAATTTATCTATAATAAGTTTATAACAGTTTTAATAATTACTAGTGACTTTCATGGGCTTGCCATATACAAAAATATACAACTTATATTGATAATTTGTGCGGTTTATAAATAAAGTCGTATTGTAACTTTAGCGTCATAGTACACTATTATTGCATTCAATGCATTGTTATTGTACGGAGGGGGCGCGATGAAAATTATGATGGAAAATTGGGTAACAAACATTGAAAGTTTGAGAAGCACTGGATTATGGAGCTAGTTTCCAAAGCTATTATTTATTCCCTTGAAATGTTATTGTAAAGAATATTTTTTACAGGAAGGTTCTGAAACTTGTACCGCCTAAAGTTCTCTAAAAGTGATATCGCACCCTGGGTCTATTTTGTGTGTTTTTGCGAGACGCGTATTCACACTGCAGATTAGAAGAATGTGAACCAAATTGTTCATATTGTTACGTATACTATACATTGTACATTTGTATTAAAACCCTGAAGTTATGATGATTTTGCTGATGAACGGGGAAAAAATTCTTAGTATCGTTTCTCTCTTTCTTTTATCCAATTATATATTATACCTACGGTTGTGTTGTTCCTAAATATTTCAAAATAATTGATGGAATAAATATTTCATTGCTCTTTTCTTCTTTTTTTTTTTTCATTCTGTTTGGGATTATTGATGTTTTCTGGATCAATTCAGTTTATGTAAATATTCGATTCCGTTACCGATCTGAGAATTTGACCACCTGTTCACTCTAAAAGAAAAACTTCAGTGTCCCGGAATCGGAAGTGAAATCAACTGATTGTAAAAAGGAGATTGTTTTAAGAACTTACTAGCTAATCTATAGATGTCTTTTGAATGTTAAATATAATAATTTTGAATTTCAGATAATGCAGAGTAACTATATGACGTATAATGAACTGTTTTTTGTCTGATCTAAATCTTAAAATATGACCTGTGCTTCTGCCGCAAAAACTAAATTAATATATATCAAAAGAAGCATTTTTCGTGATACCTGCAATAGATATAATATTTTCTTTTCCTGAAACATCCATAATTATTATGTAAAAAATCTTGGAAACAATCGTTGATTATTTCATTAAATTCCTCCTTTAAGGACTTGTATACTTTTCTCACGAAAGCTAAATTTATTAATATACATATATATTTCACTTGAAAGACGCTTGAGATGTGTGTGTATTAATCTAAATAATACATCTCAAGTTTAATTTGTTTTCCATTAACATTCAAAGCATTAAATATATCAATAATAATGTTTTTACACATTTCTAATGTTTTTTGATGTATTTATCCAAGACTATTGAGATACACTGGAAAGAAAATTTTCTGTTAGAAATTCCATTGATGATTTATTGACTCCAGTCTTTTTATTTTTTCTAGTATAATTTCTTGCCCACCTATTTTTAAAAGACCAACACTTGAAGTCCATTACGGAAGACCCAATGTGATTCTGAGAACTTTGCTTTGTATCATCTTGAAAGATTTTAACGTCATCACTATTTATTTATGGTATTACAAGTATAGTAAAATGTGCTCTACAAATGATATTATCGGTTTGTTAGAAGAAATAGGCTTCTACTCTCCGGCCATAATGTTTATATGATATATACCTTTAAAACCATTAATTTTTTCCAAAGTTCTGTTTTTCACTTCATTCATTATCGTGACATTTTGATTCTGTTTAGAAAAATATATTTCTAAATATTTAATGGAGGATTGCCATGGGAATGGGAACCCTGCCAACATAAGTTTGAGAAATGCATGAATTCTTTTATTTGAAAGCTCCCACATTGTATGCTTGTCTGGACTTCAGGAAAGTTTACCAAAAGTCGCACCATTGAATAAATTCGTTCAAAAGTATTTTGTACGACTTTGAAATGTATTTTTGCATATTATATTTACCTTTTTAATATGAAATCATAAATTGCTGGAACATTGTCTTTAATTCATAGTTCAGGGTATATGTGACCTTACTGAACCCCTCGATATAATATTTGCCTGATAGATATTGTATTCCGACAAATGCAAATAGCAATATCGTGAAACGATAAAGCGCATTCTCCATTGACCCCAATCCTACCGGTACTAAATTATTCCGACACAGGTTGTTACCTTTCATTCTCTTTATGCGAAGTATAATATGATCTTCTCACAACCAACTCACATTAAAATGTGATTTCCAAATGAGTAACTTGCCTTTATATTGAATCTGAGATGCCATTCCTCCTTCCTGTGTCTTATATATATATTCTCAAATTCAATGATTTTGACATCACAAAATCCTTCTCACGACAATAATCAAAACTATGAATCAATTAAATAAAAGCGAAAGATTTATAAAGAAATCGAGGTTTCTGTGTAACGATATCTTTTATCTCTCCTTTTCCTTTACATACTATAATTTCTATATAAAAACATTTATAACAAACTCCATAGAAAGTAAAGGAGTAGATAATAAGGAGTAAATAAAATTTCAAAAAATATGCACATCTACTTATAATTTCATCCTTTTCCTCAAAATGATGAAAACTATCTATCCGTCTCCACAACTCAAAAACTGAACATAAAAAAAAATCCTACTTAAAAATTGGGGCCGTGGGTAGCCTAGTGGTTAGAGCATCGGATGCCAGACTGGAAGGCCTGGGTTCGATGCCCGATGCCACCGAGTACAAACGGAAAACGTGCTCGCTAAATTTGTGGATCCGAATGGCGACGCCATCTATCGTGAGCAAAATCGGGCTGTCACCTTCATGGGCTCAAAGCTTAGGCTAATGGCAGACGTATCTCTAGCCCGTTGCCATGAAGAATTTCGTGGGCCTCGATCTGGCTACGTCAGACAAGTGGCAGAAGCAACAACTACTTAAAAACAGAATTAAACAGAGAGCTGGGGCAGAATAACAGATGTATATCCATTAAAAAAAGAAAAACTTTAAAACGAAACCTGAAATATAAAATTTGTTTAATATTAGTACACAGAAATTCAAAATAGGAAAATTTATTTTTAAAAACTAAACCCTGACGACAGATCTATATTTTGATATAAATAAAAAAATTAATCCAAAAAACCATCAACAATTCTCCATCATTCCCTCAAACGAAATAGCTTGTTGAAGTAAATAATAAATAAACTAAAAACATTCTTATCTGCTTACGAGTACCCTTGAAAACTCGTACCAAGAAAATCTAGAAGTATAAGTGAATGGAAAAATAAGAATACGGTTGATGTTGATGGAAAGATATCAAAGACGGTAGAAAAAATCACCCTCACACTTCCCTCCATAAAAATAGGATTATTTATTCAGAAACTCATATCATATAGAAAAGCTTCCGGCCCCGACATTCACAGAACAATACTTTAAGTCATTTATTCCTCAAAGCTTTTATTCACTTAAGATATTTAGGTCATAAACGCTCAATTATTTCCATGATTCCGGTGATTATTCTGCTTTTTCTGAACCACATGAAAGCTGCGAACACCTTTACGATTTCAAATCAATCGATTTCTTTTGAGTAAGAGTACTTCTAAAAAAATGTTTTTAACTTATCTTTATAATAATGCAAGCGAGAAATTCTCTCCCTAATATACAACTTAATTTTCGAAATTCATTAATACCGACTAACAATTTATATCGATTAATCAACCCCAATACAGTGAAAGATTTAATTTTTTTAATAAAATAACATACCAATGGAGTATTTTAAAGCATACGAGAAACCTTCAAGACCATATTCAACGCAATAGTCTTTATTATAAGATTTTGCCACCAAGGTCGATGAAATCGCTAATCTGTCAACCTTGGTTACTACAAGGGGTGATCAAATGAAAAGGTACGAAACGACATAAAAATGAAACAGTTAAATATTTGCATATTCCGCCAAGGGAGAATGTAGCCAGACATCTCGGGATGCCATTGGAGACTCTGACTGGGATCGGATCATGCGCGGGTGCCCGCATACGCAGGAGAGAGCAAAGGCTCTTATAAAAAGCGGCGTCCAAATGATGCGAGCACAGAATTACTCGAGCACAGAAAAAGCATTAACTCCGATGTGTACTGTGAGACACTCCGACGCCTACGCAGGTCCATCAAGAACAAAAGACCGGGGCTGCTCACGGAGGGTGTGGTTCTGCTCCATGATAACGCGCGTCCACACGTCTCCAGAGTCACACAAATGGAACTGGACAAGTTCCAATGGGAGACGTTGGACCATCCGTCCTACAGTCCGGACATGTCACCCTGCGATTTCCATGTGTTTGGTCCACTGAAGAAACACCTGAAAGGAAAGCGCTTCAACTCAGACGACGTACTCAAGGACACTGTGAAGGACTGGGTCTCGTCACAGCCACAGGAATTCTGGGAACAAGGAATCCTGCGGCTTGTTCATCAGTGGGATCGTTGTGCTCAGGCCTATGGTGTATATTTTGAATAAAGTCTATATTTGTACCCACCGTGTCGTTTCGTACCTTTTCATTTGATCACCCCTTGTATAATTGTATTTTTCAAGTCCACGCTGGGAAACGAATGTTGCCTGTAAAACTCAATCTTCCCACAAGGAGAGTACCCCAACAGGGAAAACAACACAAGTGGCGTGTTTCAGTGTTTAGACACAGAATTACCGGAACAGTTCTCGATTAACTTGCGCTTTTTTCCCTGATAGTGACGTTGTCTTGACGTGAACCAACATTTATCTGTGAATTTGTGTTCCGTACTTGAAAAAGAAAAATATATCTGAATTAACTGGAAAATTAGTTTAAAATTTGATGTACAGCATGAATAGCATAAAAAGAAAAGCAATTTTTTTAATTAGTTGCTTTAAAATAATTTTATTATTCCTTTCCTCTTGTAAACTCAAGCTGTTCTCAAGTTGAGCTTTGAAGTGAAACGTTGGGCACTATACTGGATTCAAATTTGGAAATGCCTCGTAAACAAGTTCTGTAATAGCAGGTATTCCCGCATTAAGTAAGTACCGACTGTTCAATTATTATTTAGAATCAAGTGTTCCTAGTTACTAATTTTTATTTTATACCTAACCTATAAAACGTTTATTATCACAATAAAAAACCTAAGTTTGTATATTTAGATTATTATTTTTAGGTTATCTTATTAGGTTATATATTAGGTTATCTTATTTTTAAAACGTATACTTTCAACTTCATTTAAAAATTGAGCAATCGTCAGGATTTCTTATACGACTCTTAATGTCATTCCTCTTTATGAGGAAAATTCCAAAGATAGCACCTTCATCCATGCTTCCGTAATCTAATGTAAATACTGCCTCGGTCCCAGAAACTCCCCACTCCCCTACCAAAGCAATTGTCTTTATTATTTTTCAATTCCTATTATTAGCTCACTCTCTCTCAAAATTTATCTTGTTCAAATTTTCAATTGTTAATAAAATACATTTTAAAGCTCTCAATTGAACTGAAATTTTATATACAGATTTATTTATGATGACAATACAGTTATCTAATTATAATTAATAAAAATTAATTGATTAAAACTAATAATTCAAAGAATTACAAATACAGTGACGTCGGCATCATTTTGGGTGACTTAGCGACCATTTTGGCGACTTGGGTCAAAACTTGAAACGATTTTTTTCTCACATTTTAAAGCGCTCATTTGAGCTGAAATTTTCTATACACTATTGTTTTGGGTAACAATACGATAATTTAATTATAATTAATTAAAATTATTGACTGAAATTAATTATTTAAAGAATTACAGATACACCCACGTTGGCTTCATTTTTAGGGACAAAACTTTAAATGGTGTTTTTTTCTCACGTTTCAAAGCTGAGCTGAAATTTTATATACATGATTGTTTTGGATTGCAATGCAATACTTTAATAATAATTAATAAAAATTAAATGCCACTTAATGTTGTGATTCTGTCACATGTATATACATATTTATATTAATTGTAACTATTTAATAAAAAGCAACTAAATAACTTTTTTTGTTGATCTAAGTAGGACATAACTTAAAAATTTTTTTCTATTACTTGTTTTTAAATTTCCAATAGTTCATAATTGCATAAAAATATGTATATTTGCGCAAAAATCCCATAGTAACATTTTCACCTTTTTTTGTTTGTTGGAAGTGGCACGCATTACGTTTTAAAATCAGATAGTGACACTCTTTCCAAAAATGTTAGCCACCCTTGGCATAGACAAATGAGACTAATGTCTAGAGCCCAGATCTTTAGAGGACCCAGTCAAAACTGTGATCTTCAAAAGAAATTATTCATATTTATATATTACTTTTGTCAGACATTTAATAAAATAAATTTCAATTTTTTGAAGTTTATAAAGAAACTGTTTAATCTCTTCTAGAAAAGCTAAAATTTATTACTGTATATTAGGGTTTGCAATTCCGTGTCATATTTTCAATCCCGAGATTTCGGGATTACATTATCCAAATCCCGGGATTAGGATTGGACTATTTATTAAAAATACTTACATAGTAGTATAGATGAAATTGCATAATAAAACTAAAAATATAATTAAAAATTGATTTAATATTATTTTAATAAAACAAATAAAAAAATAATTCACCATAAAAAGCAAATAGAAATAGTACCAAATGAAATTTTAAAAAAAACATTTCTTCATTTCTTTTGTTTTTGTAAATAAGCTTATAAAAACACAGCTCGTCCAGCGTTTCATCGTTGAAAAGGCTTCTTATTTTTGTTACAAATTGTCCTGCCGAAGAAAATACACGTCCGGATTCTTTACTAGTAGGTGTTATCGTCATTAAATAGGAGTACAGTAGAACATCGTTTATCCGAACGTTTATTATCCAGAGCGTCAAATATCCGAACCAAAGTCCGGATACGTTTTCGAACAATGCAATGCTCAACAGTTGTTTCGAGTGAGGCCAAAAGTGACGGGAAATTCTAAGACGAGGGATATTTAAGGAATTTCAGTAGTGTGATTTGGTAAACATCTGCGTGAATATTAAGTCAGTTTGTTTCCAAGTGAGGCGGTGTATACGTGCACTTTTATTGAGTTTTATTGATGCAGAAACCAGGATGGCATGCGATGCAGAAGACTGGATTTCAAATGCTATATGATGACGAGATTGTGACTTCCGTGCAGGAAGAATCCAACCCTGGCGTCGATGAAATGGATGAGGACGAGGACAACAACAACAACGAAAGTATCAAGGGTTCATTAAATGCTGACGCGTTTTTCTGCGTTAGAGACAGCTATGGAGTGGTACGAACAACAATCAGACTGTTGTCCTACTCAACTACTGCTGCTCCAGAGAATCAGAGACCTTGCAGTGGAAAAGGAAGGTGTACAATAGTAAAGCGAAAAAGTAAGCGATTATTTTCCACAATAAAGGTAAAACTGCGACATTTTGCACCTATTTTGCTTTTTCTTCAAGCACGTTTCCCGCATGTAATGATTTTCAATATTCGTATAGTGTTCGGTTTCATATACTGCATGGATCGTATTCGGTTTTCGGTTATCCGAACAATCGCATATCCAAACGGTGTCCGTCCCAATTGATTCGGATAAACGACGTTCTACTATATGTTCTTTTTGGGTAGTCACCACGTCTCCCTCCATTTTCAAAAAAGAGACATTACTTTTTGAATTTTTGATGACAGTGTTTCAAATCTAATAAACTGCATTGTTGCATATACCTCTTTGGTAACTTTATTTAGTTCTTCTGCTACACTTAATGGTTTTTGTATGTATAAATTGATCCAGTTATTGAATCAGAATGTGAATCAATTTCAAGTGTTATCTCATTTGAAATTGAAGATCCAGTTGCATGAGCTATTAGTAATACAATGGGATTTGAAGTGTCTTAAGTTTTCTAAGAAGGTCCGCTATTAATTAAAGGCATTTAATTGAAGAAGGAACTGTGAAAAAATCTATTCTGGACATCTTGCTTATATTATTGAGTAAGCGTTGCGGTGAGCCACTTAGATCTGTGCGATGTTCTCCCATACGAGAAATGAGAACTGTGCATATATTTTTTTTTACCTATAGCACTTATAATTGCTCAAAAATTTTACGTACATATTTCATAAACAAAATATAAATTTTTAAAAAATTAAATCTTAGAAAATTTTTATGAGAAAATTTTTTTTAATATAATTTAGATAAAAATTATATCCTGGCATTAGTTATTTTAATCCCGGGATTTCAGGATTGGAAAAAACACCGGGATCCCGGAGCTGAAAACCCTACTAGATATCTTCCAACAATTTTAATTCCCTCTGTCCAAGTTAGCTGACACCGGACATTCTGAGGGTGGGAGAAATTTCCGTTTTCTGACACCACTCACGATGGAGAGAAAGTTATAGAAGAAAATAAGAGAAAACATATCAAATTTCACGGTTTTACATAGACACCCACCTCGAACCCTTCAAGGTTCAACACGTAAGAAAACTGACACTAAACGCATACAGTACAAAAAAGTAAATAAGATACATTAAATGCAATACCAAATTCACAATACTTTGAAAAAAAATTCAAATTGTAATTCAAACAAAAAAAAAATCCCAGGATTAGTTATTTTAATCCCGGGATTTGAAAAAAAACCACCGGGATCCCGGGGCTGCAAACCCTACTGTATATTTGTTGCAGTACTTAGTCCACATGTTCGTTGAGATGGCGATCTCGCTCATCATTGAGATTCCTGGGGGGATCTAAACGCAGCATGGTTGAAAAATCCATTGAATCAAACTCGAAATGATGACAATCAGGAATACAAACAATTTACTTTCATTTATGCAGTACTACGAATGACTATCCGATATGCAAACAAGACTAGTTAAAGGATAAAAATCGATTTGTATTTATCTGAACAAGAGACAACCTCTCGGTCTTGACAAGTCAAAAACCTCCGTAATTTTGAAAACCAAAAATACGACATTGGGGCTTAAACAGTAATCAAGGAAACAATATTGTGTCCACAATTATCTACAATCTTCTCTATTCCTCGTTTTACGATCTACCTGGTTGATTATTTATGTACTATTAAGTAGGGTGGTTAACTTATATTGAGGCGTTGTTCTAGCTTAAAGATCCATTTTTTGGCTGGACGGATGAGAACCAGAATGATAGAGGATACGAGTAGACCTCCGGATAACCCAATTTTACATATTATTTATTTTTTATTAATAAAAATTTAAGATTTGAGTCAGTTTTTCACATTTTTATAGTTTTGTTTTATTTATTTATTTATTTATTTTACATTTTTATGAGTTCTATTTCTTGAGGGAAAGGGAAGAGGCCTGGTAAGATCTGGGTCTCAAAGTCGGTTAATCTGACCTGACAGCAGCCAATAGAATTAACGACGTTATTCAGAGCTTCGTTAAATCCCAGTCCTTTGGAAGAGGGGGGGGGGGCGAGACCCAAGGCTGACATTTCCAAAATAATTTGATTGCTGTTTCTTTTCTCCTGAGATGGTTCCTACCATGCTTTATTTTATTTATTTATGAATTTTAAGAAAAGGTATTTTTAAGTAATAATGTATCTAAATTATGTGTTATAATACTTTTTGGAACATTGAATTTTAATGCACAAATTGATTACACTTATTAATTCCCCGGTTCTATGGGTTGCATGATTTTTCTTTTGTTGACTCTTTTGTTTCTATAATTTTTCATGTGGTGCTTGCTTTTCAAAAGTGCAACTATTTTTTAAAGTAATTTTGATATATTTATGTGTTAAATATATCTAACAAAGAGTAAAACGAAAATCGACCCCCAAGGAGGGTTGCAAGGGGAGTTATAGAAAAAAATTCCTGTTTTTGAACTTTTCGATCCACATACTTGAAATTGGTTAAGCATGTTTTTTTGTTGTTGTTAAATAGGGACCCACTAAGAACGTATTTGAGGGAAATCAACTCCTAGGGGAGCAAGGGTTTACTGGGGCGTATTGACAAAAAAACCTTTTTTTTCCCGAACTACAAGGACTATAATAATGGAATTTGAATTGCATTTTTCTGTGGTTGAATTGAAATCCGCTAAGAACGGTTATTTTGGAGAACGACTCTCAACGATATTATGGGGTATTGATAATAAAAATTTCGTTTTTGCTCTATTACATTTAGACTTGAAATTTGGCTTGCATGTTTATTTTTCGGAGTAGAGATCCACCGAAGAAAATTGGTTTTGCGGAAATCCACTCGGTTATAGGGTTACGAAAGTGCAAACATCATTCTATACTTCAATTTTAAAGATTATTAAAAAATACAAATTAGAAGTTCTTTCCTTTTTTTTTATCAAGAGGTGAGAGTTAAATGAGAGTTTTAATGCTAGGACTTAGATATGAATAGTTTATGTATGTATATATGTGTATATATATATATATAACATCATGAAATACCCAGCAAAGTGGGTGGCTAACAGCTAGTCTATATATATGATTAACTTTTTGATAAAGTTACACGTATTTCATTATGATGAGTTTTTTATTTATAAACTTTACTTTTCCAAAAGTTACAAATTGGTATGTACGGAG